>JAQJVL010001412.1:0-193579 GCA_035578905.1 Stictocephala bisonia | reverse complement strand
TTTAATTCTTTTTATTGGTTGCAGGTTTAAAACCTATAAAAATGGCTAAGAAAAAGCCTATGTCAGAAGAGGAGCGGAAGAAAAGGAAAAGAGGAGAAGAGAACAAATTTAAAAAGATGCTGAAGCAACAGAAGCCTTAAAAAGAAAAAAGTATGAAATTTATTTGAGATTAAAAACAGAAGGGAAAGTAAAAATGATTGACGAAATTAACCAAAGAGAACGAAGAATGGTGAGAAATAAATGGAGAGAAAACACTAGGAAAAGAAGGGAAAAAATTGAAAGTGAAAGAAGACATAGAAGTGCATGTCCTACTTCCCCTGCATCAGAAGAATCAGCATCGGAAAATGAAAGTAACCTTGAAATTGTACCCCGTGAAACTCCTGAAAGTCATCAAAAAAGAAGGGGAAGGAAGTTGATTAAAAAAATAAGGCAGCTTGTTATAGAGAAAATAAAAAATTAGAAGAAGAAATCGAAAATTTGAAAAAGTCAGGAGATAAATACAAAAAAAGACTGCAACGTAATCTAAATAAAAATGAAAATGAAAAACCCAATACCAAGAAAACAGGTCAGACAGATTATACAGAGAAACAGTGTTAAAGTTAGTATTGAAATTCGAAGAGAATTAATTTTTGCTGCTTCCATGAAATGCAATTTAAAAGAAAAATATACGAAAATAAGACCCCAAAAAGAGAAACAGATTTTTACAAAAGTAATAGGTGGAAGAATTTTGAAAAATATAGTGTTCAATCAGTGCTACAGTTTTTTTACTTGCAAAACTAACAAGAACCAATACTGGAAGGCTAACAACGTTTTCTTATGAAATAATTAAATCATCATCTAAAAACGTTATCAAAGAAAAAGTGCAATCATTTTACGAATCTGATGAAAACTCAAGACTCTGCCCTGGGAAACGAGACATTTTAAAGAAAACTGGAGTGGTAAAACAAAAACGCTTGTTAAATGGAAGTCTCGTTGAACTACATGCAAGTTCAAACTTCAAGCTGTCGTTAAACAGCTTTTTATTGCAAGAGATGAAAATCAAACATCAGTATAGAGCTATAAAGGAGTTGAAAGGGAAGCTAACTTCTAAAGATTTACTATTGCACATAGACTTCTCCGAGAATTATCAATGCAAATATGAGTCTGAGGTTCAGTCCGTTCATTTCGGTGCTTCTCGCTAACAAATTAGCTTACACACCGGCGTAGTGTACTCAAATGAAATGGTTCAGTCATTTTGTACCGTATCACCAATACTTGATCACAGTGCCCCAGCTGTTATGGCTCATATTAAACCAATTCTGAAGAAATTTGTTGAAAACCAGCCTGAAGTAGAAAACACCCATTTCCTATCTGATAGTGTCAGTGCACAATATAGAAACAAAATCATCTTTTACTATATTGAATACCGTATACCTAACTCTTTCCTCAACTGACCCAAATCACTTGGAATTTCTCCGAGGCCGGGCACGGCAAAGGAGCTGCCGACAGAGTTGGAGCAGCTGTCAAACGTTCTGCCGATGAATCAGTTGCCCAAGGCAAAGATGTCCATAATTTTGAAGAATTCTTCGAGTTATTAAAGGAAAAGTCTGGAAAGATCCAACTATTTGATATAAGTGAACAAATGATTGAAGAAGAAAAACAAAATCTGCCCGAACTGAAAACACTGAAGGGTACCATGGAAGTACATCAATTTTGCTGGCTAAAGGAAGAAAATGTAATGAACTTCAGAAGATTGAGCTGTTTTTCAGATGTTTGCAGACATAAATGCATTTTTTATCACATCAAGGAAAAATCTATAACACGTTTAGAAGATGAAATAAATAATGTGAGTCTAGGAGTAGATACCGGAGTAGAGGAGGTTTACCTCAATGTCGGAAGTTTTGTGGCAGTTGCATTCCAAGGCAACTGGTATTCAGGTATTTAAAAGCAATTTAATTCTATTAATTTAATTTACGGATAGATTTTTACTTCCAATTACAGTGTGGAACTTTAAAAGAACAAAATATTCATCTTGGCCTAGTCCAAATAGAATATTATATGAATTTGTAGCTGTGGGGTCTTACTGTAAGGATGGTCTAAAAAGTTTCTCGACAGATTTTTTTAAACCTGTTCCACTACATTCATGGTATTTTTCAGGTGAAATCAAAAATATTGAGGGGGAGCTTGCCATGATAAATTTTATGCAACGGAAGGAGACAAATTCTGGACATTTCAAGTGGCCGGAAAAACCAGACGTCACTAGGATCGCAATCGATGAATTCTTGGGCCCACTATCAAATCCAGAGCCTGTTCCGCCATTTAGGATTAACTATTTTACGTTTAAGGAATCTGAACTCTATGATGAGCAGTTTCTAACTTACTTTTTACTGAAGTATAAAGTGTGACCTTAACAGTAAACATTAAAATGTTATTATTTCATTCCTATAAACCTTAGTTTTTTGGTAAAAATGAAGTCCTCTCTTACAGTAAAGGGTTAACTGTAAGAGAGGACTTATTAGTCCTAAGTTCACCACTTGTATAAAACACTTTTGTACAATAAAGCCATTATTATTATTATTATTAAGTTTTAATCATTAGTATGGACGTAGGGTCATTAGCGTGGGTGGTAATTTATAAAAAAATTAAAATAAAATCAACCAACAAAAATTTAGCTCAGCTACTATTTTTTTGTTAAATGTACATGCCAAAACAAACTATATAAAAAAATCAGAATTTTTCTAGACAATTATTTTTTTTTACTTGATGTTGAAAATGTGCCCTAATGTTAGAATCACCCATCTGTCTTAGGTCCCGTGCTTTTTATACTCTTTACTAACGATTTCTCCAGCTACATGCATGACTACAGTGAAACGGTAGACCAAAATCTGACCAACTTGAAGTAGACAACTTTTTTGCACTGAATATGGCAATTCAAAACTGCCATAACAATGATCTTGTTGTGAATGAAAATAAAACCAAACAGTTAATCTTGGGCAAGCAAAGCTAGAAAACAGGAAGACTACCTGAACTGGAAGAAGCCACAACCACAGAATACCTTGGCAAAATACTAGATGACAAACTCTCATGGACAGCACACATAAACTCTCTCTGCAATAAACTAAGTATATGACTGTTTGTTATAAGACGACTGAAAAATATAAGTGACATGACGACAGCTAAAACAGCGTACCATGCCCTGTTTGAATCACATCTCGCGATATGGGATTACAGTATGGGACAGTACCATGGCAGGAAAAATGTGGTGCACGTTCTCAAAAAACGGGCAATTAGAATCCTGTGTAATCGAGAGAAACATGCAGAGGAGCTTTCCAAGAACTGAAGATCCTTACTGTAATCAATTTGTACATCCAGGAGGCAATAACCCACGTCCACATCAAGAAACCGAAATCTGCTGCAAGTACATTACAAATCCACAAGTACAACACCAGACACTCAAACAACTATTGCTAGCTATGCATAGCCTTAGTTCCACAGAGAAGAAGACAAGCCACATCGGCGCCAAGATGTGGAATTTTGTGCCAGATGTGCTGAAGGAAAGGGACAAGCAGCTCTCTACACAAGATCTAAAGAATTGGCTACAAGATCGACTATTTTATACTTAAATGAATTTTTTAACCATTGCAATACTTGTAATTTTATATGCTTTGACTTTTCTTTTAATGTTGTATTAACGTGACTATACTTATCTTGATGATAATTTAATAAAGATATTTTTACTTGACTTAAATTATTTTGATTACTTTCTGCGTAGTTAATAAATTATACATAATTTAAGAAATTTCTTATAGGCCTTCTTTACTGGACTTGTATAGTCTAAATATATTAGCTAGTTATAAATAATTTGCATTAGAACTTTATGATATCAAGACGATAATATCAAGACTACTATTAAGTTACACATATTATCACACAATATTAAATTTTACATAAATGAATCTTACTTATATAATTTACACACAATACATGTGAATAGTATAAATTATTTTAGTGAAAACGGACTGAAAGCATCATATTACAATAATAATATAAATGGTTACATATGCTACATATAGTTTCACAATTAACATATTACATGTTGTTAGAAATAAAAACCAATTCGATGTCACAAAACAGAAATTTATCATAATATTAGTGCAACAAGTACAAACTAAATGTATAATGGTGATTAATTTGGTGTACCATGATTGCCATCCTCAGACCGAAGGGATTCAAGAGGGTAATCAAACACTTAGATACAAATCTACATAGAACTATACAAATAATTATCGAAGAAAAAATAGTAGACTTTATTAATCTTTATGATTATAATGATTAGTATAAAAATGAGTAGAAAAAATCATTATAATCGTTTAACATTTCTCATTAACATTAAAAAACTCATTAAAATTTCTCTTAGTCATCTAGTCAAAGAGGTCGAACACCAAAATTTCACAAAATGCCCTATGTCTATCTGACCCTTAACTTTAAAACTCAACACGAACTCAATGTTTTGTGACATTCATGTAGGAAACAGTCACAAAACACCGTTAAAGATACACAAGTAACATTCAGGTGGGTTTAACACAACATCTGTACAAAATTGCCTTCAGAAACGTTTTTACATCTGTATAATTTCCTAGGTATTGAAACTTATTATATTCTCAATAGTCATTTTTACTTTGTTCGAATATCTTGATTCATATCAATTAATGTCTGTGGATGTCTCTACTTAAAACTACACACTCCTTGCTCATAGATGGGTCAATAATTATTTATTTATTTTAATTAGGAAACAATTTTTAGCATGAGAGAAGCTTCCCACACAATGCTTGTTTCAAAAAAACACACTGGAAATTTCCAAAGCTTTCAATTAAAAGCTTCATTTAGTTTTTGCTGAAAAAAGTTTGAAAAACATGTTGACTAGTAATTTTGACTTTATATATTTTATATTTTTATGAAATATACTTTTTTACTATTACTGTACAAACAATAAGTTCAAATTTTTTGTTTCTTCACCTATATTTGGTGAGCTTTTTCATAAAAATCAGATTTAGATTAAATCCGGGTATAAATAAATGAATGCTAGTTGAGGTTATGTAATTCTCATGAAAACTTGTAACACCCATACTGAAGTGGTGATTGGTATTAAAATATTATTTTATATTTATTAATTTAAGTAAATTTTATGGAATTTGGAAAAATCTGTAACTTTCTAAACGCAAATCCATCCCATCCAGGGATGTTTAGCTACAGGAGTGAACCAGAGAGTAAAGCTGTTGAAAGCAGCAGGTATTGAGCGTTGGCTCCCCAAGATGATCCAGCAAGTTGCTGCAAAATGTTCCCTCTTGTCCTCACTTTAGCTGTTTTCTAAATGTGACTTTCAAAACAGAGGAATCGATCTAAACGGACATCCAATTACTGTGGATGCTCGTTGTGTTTCATTCAGCCTAACACCATTAAAAAGATATTTAGCTAGAATATCATTAAAATAAAAGCAGACACTTCTGGGTTAGGTACTCAGTTTTTGAGTAATTACAGTAATGAGTATGGCTAATCAAGTGTTATAAGTGACATTAAATTTTTGGTAGTGAGAGCAGTATCGTCAGCATATGTGAATTTTCTTGATTGTGTGGTGGACATTTTGATAGTACTGTATATACATTGAATAAAATATGAGCAAGAACATGAATCAGTCAGTCGTAGAGCTGCAGAAAAGGACTTTCTATGGGACCTAGGTAAACTTTAAAAAACATGTTACTGAAAGTGTACATGCAACAACTTAGAATCAGATTGTAAAATGTCACTATCAGACACTTTCTACAAACTGAGTCGTATGCTGCTAAAAGCTCTATAAATGCTGCCGAGTTTCTTTTTAAACCAATTCTCATTAAAAGATATCAAAGAAAGTACCTGGTCGCACCATTTTCTACCAGATCTGAAACCAGCTCATTCAACAGAGATGCTGTCATTGAGAATAAGTGATATTTTGTTGTAAATCAACATCTTCCGAAAATTCATTTAGATAGTAACTTTTGGCTCGTTCTGGTTCTAAACACAGCTCCAAAACAGCGTTTAACCAAATCATTTCAGATATTTTGAAAATTTGGGACAGTCAAAAACTTTATGAGATTATTTTAGAAATTCCGTTAAAATGTGATTAATTTCAGTTGACTTCATACCTGGCACAGCTGTAACCGTCTCTAGAAGAGTGAAATGCCTTGAACTTTCAAGGGTACCTGTGGGCTTCTCTTAATCTCATTCAGTCAGTATGCAACTTTTTGTCAGAAGGTTAGCAGGATTACTTGGATAAGCCAACAATGCGTTTTGCTATGTCCATAGGTCTGGTGGGATGCTGCCCAGTGCGATTACCTAGATGTTTATCAGTGGTGAGTTTTCTGAGTAAAGACAAAGCCAGCCTGCTGCTGTGGGTTATATTTATATTCTATATTGTATTTATCCATTTCTCTAAGACTTGAATGAATCTGATGCCATCATCAAACCCTAGAGTAAAAACTCCCCAGTCACCTTGATTAAAAACTTCCAATTAGACCGTGAGTAAGATGAACAACGCAAACCTGAATCCCTGAGGACTTCAAAACAGGCTTTTGTTGTGAATACCGAGAAAATTCCTCATAATTTGAATAGGGTTGTTAAATATCCTCCCCATGAACAAAATCAAAGTCCGAAGAATAAGCACGAAGCCAATGAGCTGAGAAGAAGTACTTGTATCTTAAGCATCAAATACAAGAAATAAGTACTGGTTGGTAGTTTACATACGAGGATGATAATCAAATTCCGGGGGATTACAAACAATTGGCAGACAAGCTACCAAATTCATCGATTGTTAAGCATCATTCAACCGACACGTGTACAGTAGGATTACCAGACAATCAATACCACTGCTTAGTATTGGTGGTTTAAGAGGCCATCTTGTGTGTTGGTGGGACATACATAATTGGAGCTTGCTCATTAAATGAATATTACATAATTATCAACGAAAGGTAATTGCTAGTTTTTATTTGCAAAATCTCGATCTAGTTGTACAAAGGTCAATTGTTCTGCATAATCCACAAAATTAAAACTGGGATTGCATTTCTGCAAAATCAATTAAAGACAACATAAACAGCCTTCATGTACCACTTATTCATATTATTAATGTAAGTATACGTGCGGGGCAGTTCCCTGACGCTTTCAAAGTTGCTAAGGTGATCCCAATTTTTAAGTCTGGTCCAACAAATATATTTTCCAGCTTCAGGCCAATCTCTCTGTTAGTTACCGTCTCTAAAATCATCGAGAAGTGGTTTAAAATGGAGCTTACAAATTATTTAGAGACATACAATTTAATTTCTGAAAGTTAATACGGTTTTAAGTCAAATAAAAGCACTTCACATGCACTATTTGATATCTCAAAACATGTAACGGGTCAAATCACTTCTAAAAGGCATGTACTAATTATTTTTTTAGACATTGCCATAGCTTTCGATTCAGTTGACGGAGTAAAATTAATTTAAAAACTTTAAAATATTGGCATTAAAAATATCGAGCTTGTTTGGTTTAAAAGTTATTTTTCTGAGCATCTCCAGTCAGTTTCATTGAGTGGTGTGGGTAGTGATTCAGCAATTGTTGACTACGGAGTCATTTAGGGAAGTTATGTCCGCCAATTTCAGCTAGAAATCAGTCTGGTCCAAATGGATTAGTTCTTCGAATGCATTCTTGTGGTGATACGTGGTCGACTACCTGTGACTGTGGGGAAATCGAACAAGTTGATCACTACAAATACTTAGGGGTATTTATAGATAACAAATTAAGTTGGAATGTACGTGTTCAATATGTTAAAAAGTTATTGAGAAAATTAATTTATGCATTTACACAGCTCAGTCAAGTCCTAACAGTTCACCAATGCAGAATTGTTTACTTCTCTTACGTCCATTCAATATTATATACAGTACGGCATTCTTGCTTGGGGCGGAGCATCACGAGCGGTTATTGAGCCTCTTGCGAACACTCAGAGAATCATATTAAAAATAGTTTTTAAAATACGTACAAGTTTTCCTTCAATATTACCTTTTACAGAATTTCCAGTACTCAATATTAGACAACTTTACGTAAAAACTTTGCTATTATATATTAAAAACAATAAGCCAAATATCCTTCTAGAGAATCAGCATGAACACTCAACTAGACACCGAGTTAATCATGCATACGCTGTTCCAAGGCTTAAACACGGTCTACAACTTCACAACTCTCATTATCTTTCTCTCATTCTTTACAGACATTTGCCTGCTGAGATAACTGACGCTGAAAGAGGCAGTGTTGCCACATACAAACGAACACTCTGAAGTTGGCTGTACAATATTGGTTGGGAGGCCACAGGCCTATTATAGTCACCATAAGTTAGGCTCTATATTAATAATTAATTAATACGCAGTTTTCTATTTAATTTAAGTAAACTATTTTTAATTACCGTAATTACACACTTCAACTGTACTTTATTTTTATTAATATTATTATTTTTAGTTTTTGTTCCTGTAGTATTACCTAATTGTTTCCTTCTAACTTTTCAAATTTTTTAGCTACGTATTTTAAACATACATTCATACAATTCAAATTAATTAATCTTATTTAACTTTATTATCATCTATATAATTCTTTATTGCTTTCAGTTACCTCGTAGTCATATAGTTCTTTTAAGGGTGGGAGATGAACTCTTCCCCCGGCTCAGATCTGTAGTCTTTGGGGGCAATATTCTTTCCATTTTATTCTAAGAGAAAGCTGTTTATTTTTGTGGAATAAAGTTTATACAATTTGATTTGATTTTATCCAGTTTTACTTTTACAGACTCCTTGGTCGTAACGTGGATGTAAAGAGGATGTAATGGTGGATGTTTTACACGTTTCCAAACCGAGTCGGCCAAAATTCGGTCTGCACGATGTCTAGCTTCCATGTCTTTGTTACGACTGTAGGGAATGTCGTGCTGTTTACACGCCTCATCCCCTGGATTGATACCACTCTGATTAAAACGACTCTGTAGCCTCGTGCTTGTCCCACAAAAAATGGTAAGTGGGTAGATGTAGTTCAAAGGGAAGAGCGTTTATCAAACTGTTGAGAAGACCACTTCCATCCGTCTATTTTCGCTGAATGCGACCATATAATTTGTCCGTAATTTATTGCAAACAGTCAGTACGGACTTAAATGTGGTCACATAAAGTTAACAAAGCAGCCTGACTCGTTTGATGTGAAAAACGTGTTAGACAAAATTTACGATGACAGTTGAGCGGCCGAAAAGCACGGTTCTTTGTTGCCTGACAGTATTTGTTGCATAATATGTGGTCCATCAGGATGTGGTAATACAAATTTGATGCATCGTCTAATAACGGAAGAAAAATGTTTAAGATTCGCTAATTTATACATTTTTACGAAATTAATTAATAAACAGAAGTACGTGCTACTGGCACAAGTGTTGTGAGACGTTCCATAAATCGGTTACTTTTCCTATGAAAGTAGTGAAAATATACCCAGTCCCGAACGAGGTCGCCCTGATTCGGTGTTGTGTTCGGTGATGTTGCTTGCGATGCGCAAGACCGTATCAGAGCCTACTTTAGCATGGGTAGACATAAGGGCGTGGACTGGTTTTACCTAATTCAAACGTATACTCGCGTTCCAAAACACTTGTTGCGTGACAATGCCAACATTTTAAGTATTTAAACAGGATGAAGTAAATTTAAAGCATCTGCATCAAGAGCATGTCAACGCCGACATGAGCTATAATAGATTCAAACAACTTTGCAATGTATGCTGGAATGATGGCAAACACAATTGTGTAACATTATATTAATATTGTGATCTGCAAAATGGACGTTATCGCAGTGGATTGGATACGTTTATAAGTGATATAAATGCTGACTAAGTGTTCCCTTACCACTTCACCATGGCGCGTGACCACGTGCAAAAGGAAATTTACATCGAGAAGAGAAAGAACAAGAATAAGTAGAGTATATGGAACAAAAAAATAGAGAATAACTCGTGGGATGTACGTGAGCGTGCTATTAAAGAGGAGTTAGTCAAATTGATGACAGCGGTTTTCAACAAGTATAAGGTGTTAAAGCGTGACACGGATGGTATGCAGTGGTACTTTGAAGCATCGGCAAATCCTTTTGTGACTCCACGATAGAAAACTGTTGCAGAAAGTGTCAAACAAGCCGTCGAGCCCGCTATAAAAAAGATGTTTATAAAAAAAGAAGAGAAAACGTTTAATGAAGGCGAGGAAGAATATGGTGAAAATCTAAATAAAACGTTAGATACGGCCACGCAAACTAAGAATATTGTTCGGTATTATTTGGAAAAAACTCTCAATGCTCAAACGTGGTGAGCTGGTCATGATGTATGGCGATAGATTTGATGGTAAAGGTGGTACTCAAATATTTTATTAAAAAATAAATTTTACAAAGAAGAAAATTTACATACTTGCGACCCCCTCGATATATCAAAACATTGCTGGACCCATCAAAAGTGGGTGCAAAGGCACTGGACTCAGCAGGATGACACAGAATTAAAAAAAACACACAAGTTTAATGGCAAAAATATTGTTTATTATATGAAAATTAAAAAAAAAACATTAAATTAAAAAGTATTGAACAAAATGTTAAGTGACAGAAAGATAAGTCACTTATTAATTGTGTTATATATTTATGGACAAAAGGGCTGTTGACCAATTGTGAAAATTTACGATATTTAAAAAAAGTTATAGAAATCATAAATAAATTATATGGCCTTGAGGCAATAAAATTAAATAAAAAAAGACAGCAAGATTACCAACAAGTTAACAGTACGAAGTATCAATAAAATGTAAGCTATATCAAAAATATGTTAGACCTAATAAAATTTTTTATAGCATCATAAATATATATCTGAAAATGTTACAATAATAAATATAACGAAAACAAATAAAATGAGAAAATCATCAACAAGAATATATTATATGACTAGCCGCATGTGTAACTCGCTCACTTACTCAAGTATACAAATTCTAACCCACTTCCAGAAGAGCTAGAAACTTGAAATTTTTCAAACTTATAGTTTTTACCGAGCAACCAATGGGAAAATTCAGAAAATTATACATTTTAAGTTTTTAACCCCAAAAGAAAATCAAAATGGCAAACGGGAATTTTGAATTGTGTGCAGAGTTTTACTTGCGGCTTCATTGTGGGCAAACCGTTTGTTGTAGAGCAAATGTGACATCATATTGCCAATTTGTAATTAAATTTCCTACAATTTTGTTCAGAAGTAATTTTTTGTATTTTTTATATTAACTACGCAAAAATCATCAAAATTCATTTTTTGTTCAAAAAAATTCTATTTTTGTTGTGTTTCGTATTTTATTGCTGTATTACGATACTTTAAAAACCTAAAACCATACACACTGTTTCAATTTACAACGTTGTTACCAAAACCACTTTTATATTTGATTTTTCTTTCCCTTTTCATAACCTAGAAAAAAATTCAAAATTGCTGACGTGAAAATACTGATCTTTTTTCAGAATAGATGTTATTGTTATACTGACGCTGTAATATTTAATTTAGATATAATCTAACGAAATATTCAGATTACAAAATTAAATTATGGACAAAAATGTTGTTTAAATTATTATGGTACAAACTAAAGTATCCTTACAAAAAATTGGTAAAGTATGGTTTTGTCAAAAATATGTGATTTGTTTGGAAGAGTTCCTCCCATTTAAGCATAGTTAAAATAAGCTAGAAACTTAAATCCCTACACAATATTTACCTTCACTTTTCTGTCAAGAAAATTGCTATACAATTAGATTTCGCACTTTTCATAACCCAGAAAAAATTCAAAATGGCTGACGTGAAACTGCTGACCTGTTTTCACAGTTGAAGTTTTTATTTTACTGACGCTGTTATATTGACTTTAGATAAAATCAAACGAAGTGTTCAAATTAACAATAATATTTTGTATAAAAAGTTCTATATACATTTTTATGGTACATACTATAGTTCCTTCACAAAAAGTCAGTAAATTTGAATTCTGTCAAAAAAATATGATTTTTTTAAAATAATTCCTCCCAATTAAATATGATTAAAAGGAGCTATAAACTTAAAACCCTACAGTAGACAATAAGTAAGAGTATTAGACTCACTTTTCTGGCCTCTGATTGGTCGAAAGTGGTCACGTGACCCAAGATTGTGGCCATCCCGCAGTGGTACCAAACCTTTGGGAATTTTCCCTCCATAAATATCCCTCGAAATTCCCAAATTTCCATTCAAATTCCCTCGTTATACTATATAAAATGCACTTTTTTCTAAGATGGCGGCCTTTTGTATATGTACTATAATAATTGCTTTCGGGTACTTCCGGCGACCGTCGGCTACCTTCGCACCAGTCGGCTATCGGTCTGGCGCGCATGCGTGGGGACTTTACTATTGTGCTACATTAAACAGCTGTACTCTGAATCATTTTACCAGCACTCCTAGCAGCGAAAAAAAATATTTATATTAAACAAATTAGACAAAAATCTATCAAACCCCGTAGTCCAGTGGTTAGTGTACCCGACCATGATGATTTGCAATTGCCCCATTGTAGTGAAAACTGTACATGATTAATTTAGATATTTCCAAGACTGTGAACCCTAGGTCGGATGCGAAACCACTCTGACACAAGGTTGTTTTTTAACACATGCAGCTAATTGATTCCAGTTTCCACACCACCCAGGAACTAGAGTCTCGGCGCGCTTTTTACTATAGTGAGTTTCCCCAGTGTAGGCCTAGTCTCACTAGCATCATTCTTTATTGTAACTTGCCCCATCCATCGCACGTTACGGTGGTAGCCATCCAACAAAATGCTACCTCCCAAAATTATTTAGTTTTTTTTTAAATGTTTGTACTTTTTTTGGGTCCCTCTGTAAGTAAAGACATCACTTTACTTAGCTATAAATTGCAGCCTGTGGATGTGTTGTGCCACTGCGGTGGAGAAGCTCTGCGCGTGTCAATATGGATGTCCACAAAGCAGTGGTAGATTTTAGTGCGTTTTACAATGGCGATAGAGATGTTATTATCAAGGAGTTGTCCGTCATGGATGTGGATTCCAAATCTATGATGCACTGGGTGTTTAAGGCTCCTAAGAGGATAGGTGATAGTGCATAGACGGCCATTTATTGCGGCGTACCTCGGAATGGTCAACGCCGTGCGACCAATCACGGTCTGAATATGGACGAAGGTGTTACAGGATATGAATCACTAGACGCCGCTTTGAACTACATGTGCTGTCACATTCAAGTTCTGTATGATGCTACAACAGAAAAGGTGCGAGTGTTGGAACAAGTTATACACTCTAGGTGAGCAATCATAAGTTTGGAACTACTTGGATGTCCTCCACGTGGTGTTTTGCACAAATATGACGCACAGCAAAGGCAGCAGTGTCTTATTCATCAAATATATGCTCCAAGGTTTTACTGTACTTTGGAAAGTGTTACGGCGTTAGCAAAGTGGTGTAGTGACAATTTGCAGTCGATAGACTTACACAAGGCTGAGAACAGGTTAAAGAATTGTCAGGAATGGTGGTGCCACTCACCATCGCCTAAGGAATTGGCTGATCAAGGGTTTGTGCACTACGCATCGGAAGGAGATAGTGCACTCTTTGTATGTATTGTGGGGTCCGACTATTTCGTTGGGAGGAGGGTGATAATGCAGCAAAGGATCATGAGTACCAACTCCCCATCATGCAAAGTTATTAGAGTTTTACATCAGAAACGAGGGGACGAGAAGAGGGGTCTACAAAACAGGATAACTTGCAGTGTATGCCCAGACTTTAGGCACTCTGCTACCATGTGAACACCAAACATCACCGCACAATTTTGAGGTTACTGATTCAGATCTACTGGAAGCCTACCGTACATACTGGAAAGTCTACTTAAGATTAGAATCAACCTTCGTGTATCTTTTAACTCAAGGTGCAAGATTCGTCTCTTACCTCATGAAGACAGAAGCTCACCATGGATGCTGGCCAGGCTAGACAGGCTGAGGTTTCAGCACAGAATAGAAAAACTAAAACCCCAACTGGAAGCTGCACTTTTTAGCAAAATTAAACATATTGAATCTTGTCCTTTGGATAATCATGTTTACTGTAATACATTTAATTAATAACTGGTTTTCTCTTCTTTAAGAACCTTTTTTTTACTTTTCATGGGTAGTCAAACATTACAAGAAAAGGCTACGTATTCAACTGTCTCAGTCGACCAACAAAAAACCAAAGGCAGCGGCCAAACCTCGTATTCGTAAAAAAACCCAAGGTTCCTACTAAGTGAGCCAAACCGTGTATACAAAAATCCCAGGAAATATACCCTACTAGCGTAAATTAACTTTTCTCAAAATTCGTTACTGTGGGTCTCTTTAAACAGTTTAACTTTCACGTGAGCGTTTTGTTTCACAAACAAGGCAAACTGAAATATGTTTTGTTTGATCAATCAGAATTTATGGAGTTCAGAATCTTTAACCTTCAATTTCTCGTGCCTTAAGCGACAAGGTTGAGAAAAGGAGATTCGCATTTTTTGGGTTAAAAATAGTAATTAAAAATATTTACTTCAAGCCGCATGAAGAGTACCAAGATGCTAAACATAAAACGTCTGTCCTATTTAGCGAGTCTGAATAGATAGACTTTGTCAGCTTATTGCCTTGCATTTCTCGCTACATTGAACAATTATCCTGTGTCAAATCTTACTTAATTGAGCAAAATTGATTGGGTTATGCATATGATTCTGTCTATAGCCCCCCATCACAGCAAGTAAATGGATGGGATGCAGATCGTCTGCATGAATAAATTGTTTGGTATAAGAAAACAAAGCCCACACTAAATTAATCAAAAACATATCGACACCATCAATGGTGGAGTTTCATGGGTTCAAAAATAATCACAATAGTTTTATCGTTAAAGAATTTGTCATCGTGGGACCTTGTATAAACGTAAATATGGTTTTTAAATCTCCTTATTTTCAGAGCAAACTTATCAGCACTGTTCAAAACACGAATAATTAGTGTGAGTGCAAATTTTACAAAGTTTTGTTGGAGGAGGGTAGTATAGCCTTTAATTTTAAGCTAGTTCGTAGTTTGCTCAAACCCTTTGACAGTTTATACCAAAGGTTGGAGAGTAAGTCATTTCTTTCTAAATTTAATAGGAATGTTCAAGAGCTTGAAGAGTCATGGAAAGTTCCATTTGATTATGTATTTTTACCTTTTTGTTTCCCACAACATGCTAAAGATGGTAAGTGCGCCTTAGTAAGTGCACAATTTTTCTATAAAAATTTAGCTAAAAATAAGTGTTCCTTTCTCTGTGTAAGTGTGTGTGTTCTATGATTGGCTTGAATTCTGTAAGTCCAGGACACTTGTGTGGCATACCGTGCCATCGAGGTTAGGGCGGGCCAAATTTAATAATAATAAAAAAATCGCCCGACCGTTATCCAAGTCAGCTGTAAAACGCATGATCACTGAGGCGGTCCTCCCACCATACAGGCAGTCATAATATAATACCTATTGTTGTGAGTCCGGGCCCTCATATGCTAGGCGTATTTGTATGTGTGTGAATGGTATACTCTATGTCTTGCCTAAACTCTGTAAGTCCAGGGTGTGACATTTTCTAGGAAAAAAACGCACACATACACAAAGTTAGTCACTACTAACTACATTAACTTCAATAGTGGGTTTCACTTACAAAAAGGAACAAAAATGTTCATATAAACCACAATCCAGTTCTCAACCGTTTGGCTGCAATAGCTTTTTTTTATTTATAAAATTTAACGACTTGTTACTGTTAGTTTGAAGGCAAAACCAAACCAATTTTATTTGTGACATGTAAAGTAATACCATTTGAAAGAGTATTAAATTCCCTATAAATTAAACGTATTATTCAAATAACAACTCATCATATGCCGTTTTGGAATAACTGTAAAGTTGAACATTTTAACATACTTTCTTATTTAAAAGTCAAGGGTCAATTAAAGCAGTTAAATTATCTGTATTCTTATGTTCAATTACTGGAAAATCTTTCTAATTTATTTATCTTTAAAATGATGTTTAACATTAAGTAGTCATTCATGAAAAAATGTTGATATTTCATTAAAATATTGATAAAGTACAGTATTATCGTTCATTGTATTGGTTATTAACACCAAACTAATGACCAATCTGTAATTTCTCTACCTGCTGAATCTGTTGACTAAATAAGCTGATTTAGTTATAATCAGCAAATTTTTTACTGTCGTAATATAAAACTGTTATAAAGGATTTTTATATAACCTTTTTAATTGCGCACTACAAGTAACACATAATTAATGCCGTTAATGCTAGATAATTGTTGTCATCTAGTATTAACGGCTAGTTGTCATGTCGTTTACCAATGAGGAATATGTTGACATTATTGTGATTAAGGGTTCTTTGAATGTAATGCATCGGAAAGCCGTCACGAATACCGTCACCATTATCCGAATAGAAGGCTTCCGAACGCACGTTCATCGTTGTTTGCGTAAAGTGGAAAGTTTTCTACCAATAATCATTTGGTTGGGATGTTGTTTAAGATGTAGGAGTTGAAGAAGCTGTTTTTAAGCGCTTTGCAAGAGACTTACAAATAGCAGTTTCTCGTGAGTTTGGGGTTTCCTAATCGTGCATAAGTAGAATTGTACGTAAATAAAAGC
The DNA here is from genome assembly GCA_035578905.1 of Stictocephala bisonia. Lineage (NCBI taxonomy): Eukaryota > Metazoa > Arthropoda > Insecta > Hemiptera > Membracidae > Stictocephala > Stictocephala bisonia. The sequence continues at coordinate 176,900 of JAQJVL010001412.1, read as the reverse complement.
TACATTCTTATCATTTTATGGGAGTGCAAGCCCTAGAATCAAAAGATACTCCCTAAGAGTTCTGTTCTGCCACTTGATTTGACAGTATTAAAGTCACGATTTCCTCAAGAACACTCATTGGATAGATGAATCAATATTAACTCGTTGTGTTTTAAATAAACACAACGAGCATATACTATTCTGCAGAAAATCCTTACCTAGTACATGAGTCTTCTAATCAAATAAGGTTCAAATTAAACGTCTGGATTTGGACTTTTTTGAAGCCATCTCATCAGATCATACTTACCAACAGCCTTAAAATGTACTTGGACTTTATAACTGAAACCTTACCATTGTTCCTTCCAGACTTGCCGTTGGATTTGCGTCAAAGCATTATCTTCCAAGGAGATGGAGCACCCCCACACTTCAACGCTAAGGTCCGTCAGCACATCAGTGATACTTTTAACATGTGAATTGTAAGAGGAGAAACAATAGCTTGACCCCCACGATGCCCCGACCTGACACCCATTGACTACTATGTTTGGAGTGCACATAAAGCAAAAAGATTATAGCACACCAGTTGGAAATGTAGAATAGTTGAGGAATAGGATTTTGATAGCTGCTCAATTCCTTCGTGATAAAACTAACTTGAAGATGACTATGAGGAAATTCAGAAAGACTTCTCTTATGTAGCAGGATAAACTGAGGCCATTTCGAAAATATTCTTAAACGATAAAACCTGTTGTGAGCCATAATAGGATGGGAATTTTAGTGGGAACTGTAGATAAAGAGACGATATAATAAGTAATTTGAAAAATCCTGTTAAAATAGTTTTATTATTTTATTTTAAAAATTAGCTGATTATAACTATTTTAATTAATTCCCAATCAGCTGATTTAGTCAACAGATTCAGCTGGTACAGAAATGAACCTGTAGATATAAAGTCTAAAGACTTTATACCTACAGGTTCATTAAGTTTGGTGTTTATCAACCAATACAATAACCGCTAAGAATGTACCTTATCAATATTTTAATGAAATATCAACATTTTTCCACGCATGACCACTGGGATATTTTTACATCATTTTAAAGATAAACAAATGAGAAAGTTTTTCAGTAATTGAACGTAAGATAGAAACAATTTAACTGCTTTAATTGAGCCTTAAAGTTTAAGGGAGAAAGTCTTAATCAAATATTTTCAACTTTACAGTTATTTGCAAAACGTTGTTTAAGTTGTTATTTCAGTACTATGTTTAATTTATAGGGAATGTAATGCTCTTTCAAATGGTATTACTTTCCGTGTCACAAATAAAATTGGTTTGGTTTTACCGTCAAACTAACAGCAACAAGTTGTTCAATTTTATAAATGAAAAAATACGCCATTACAGCCAAACGTTTGAGAATCGGACCATTTATATGCACATTTTTGTTCCTTTTTGTGAGTGGAACCCGCTGGTGAAGTTAATGTACTTAGTAGTGACTTACCCTTTACATCTAGACCTATAATAGACTAATATTACTGATTCATTCACTCATCGCTGTAACTAAACAAGTACTTAGCCTACGAGGCTGAAATTTTGTAGATTCAAAGGATTTATGTTATAGATGTGCAATAAGAATGGTTTTTGAAAAATTATTAGTAAATCGAAGATGACAGCCTTTTTAGTGCCAAAACTTTTAAATGCCAAGAATAGCGTTTCTGTAATTGGACAATAGCGGCTAAATTAACCGCTCTACAGCAAAACAACACTATTTTCTGCACCTGATATGAGAGTATCTACAACTTTGGACCTATGAATTTTTGCTCTATCTCATCTCCTTCATCCTTAGGTACAGCTAGATTTTCGATATGTGCGTGTAAATCAAATTCGATAATATACAGCCCCTAAGAGTAGATTTACAGATTTTTCTAGACTGTGTAACTTTGTTATCTAGGAGAACAAACTATATTCAATGGGAAAATGTACAATTTAATCTGAGCACATGTATAGCCAGATCATAGGACATGGCTAAACATGGCAAGAAACACAATATTTTATTGTTTCAGAGTCAAATATAGTACTTTGTGCCCTCTAAAAGTAGATTTACAGATTTCTTTAGACTTTAAAGCTTTTTATCTAAGAGAATAAACTAACTTTTATCGGAAAATTTACAGTTTAATTTGACTAAATGCATAGCCAGTTCACAGGACATTGCTAAATATGGCGAGAAACCCGATATTTCACTGATTCAGAGTCAACTACAGTAATATACATATTTAAAAGCCAGTTACCACTCATCACTATTTCTACAAAACTATACGTCCAATTGACTTGAAGATGTTTACATAGGTTTATCTTGGCCTCTAGAAGCTCACTATGAAAGGATTTCCTTCTCCGTCCCACTGGCCTCCAAAATGTCCATGGTATTATTACGGAGGTATAATAATAGATTGATTTATTTGATTAACAGATGTTAAATAAAAACAAATAGAATAAAACTGTTACAGGATAAACTTTTAAAACTAAAAATAATTGAGTAAATTATTAATAACATCAGCTGTTATAAATTGTATATATTGTGATTGTTTTTCAACAACAAAGTATTTAGTTCGATTTACTTTAAGTTATTTTTTAATGTTCTGGAATTGTTGGAATTTTTACTTATATTTTTATAGCAAGCATTAAAACTTAGTATTATGACCGGCGAAGCGGGTGGGTCCAGCTAGCATGTATAATTATAAAAGGTATATATATATATATAATTACATACCATTTAGGTTACGTATTACATTGAAGGAATTCACTGAGGAAAGTGGCACGCAGTTGGCTGGGTGGAAAATAATAATAATAATAAAAAATAGGACAAGTCAATTTAGTTATGGAGTGGTCATCACCGTATGGAGCAATGGCTTGGGCTCATTACACGTGTGTATAGGCCTACTGGGGAAGGAGAAACGTTAAATTTCTCCTGACGCACCAAGACCTCTATGTCCTGGTTTAGCCCTAACTTGGAGTGGAAATGTTGGCCAATTAATAAATAAAATAATTATGATTGTATTTGGATCCCAACAAATACAATCATAATGGTAAGTACATACACGAACTCAATCATCATTGCCTTATACTATTATAATCCTACAGGTTTGAAGAATCCTCACATTACTACTACTCAGCTTCATTTTTTCTTTTTAATCTCATCAAATATAAAATTATATGCATAACTTGTATACTATTATAATTATTAATTAATAAAGTGATTTTGTACACTAACCCAAACTTACTTATAATTATTTTTATGGCTATTTGGCAGCAATATTGGTTGTTTTAGACAATCACAGGTCTTATTTTGATCCCGTGACATGGTGGGGGTTCCCAAAACCGAACTTAGCCGAAGAAATCCGAGCCGGCACCTGGGTCGCCACTTTGTTGAAAACTCGCCACTCGGGCGTTTGTCAAACAATGTTTTATCTCTACAGTCTATCACTTGGCAGTTTAATACTATCAAAATCCTTAGTCAAACCTTTTTTATATATGACCTTGAGCTACGACATTCAAACTTCACATTCACTTTTATTTTTTGAGGGAACGTGCTTGCCATTTAACGTATTACCAAACTATAGTCCTTCATTTGGTTGTACATTATTTAGTAGTATCTTGATAGTATTAAAAATTATATTGAATGCATAGATTACCTAATTCAGATTCAAAATTTTACCATCCACCCGAGTTGGTTATGGAGGCTTTCATAGTTGATTACGGGGGCTGTCTAGGCTGAGCATGGGTGCTACCCAAGTTGATAACTTATACTGCCAAGATTAATCACGGTGCTACCCAAGAAAATCACTTTCTCTAGAAACTTTATCAAGGGGACTCATGTTAATTGAGGGTGGCACGACGATCCATAGTCCGACGATTCATAGTCCGACAATCCATAGTCCGGATATAAAATGGATTGATAATTTGGCTATAACATTCAACCAATGTTAATCATAGATGCTACCCAACTTAATCACGGCGGCTATCTCATTAGAATTAGACCTAAATTTATATTCAATTTCAAGAAATAAACAAATTTACTGCAGAAATTATCAAGTACAAATATGATTTTATATTACGACGTTAGACAATTTAGCTCATTGTGAAGTGCTTGCTATTATAATAAACCTCAACAATTTATTTAATTAATAATTTATTTCCAGTTAGAAACGTTAAAAAAGCATAGTCATATATTATAATATCCATCCATAACTATTCATTATTATTGTGGAGTCTGGCAGAGATAAAGCCATTTAAAAGTTATATTTGAAAGCAATAATAGTAATAATAATGAAAAATGATGTGCCACTTTTTCGTATTGAAATGTTGATGTCCATTCATTGTGACTAATCCATACGTTCATCCATTTAAATGTGTTTTCCTTTCCAGTTTACCTTGGTAGTAGAATGCGTGATTACGTGTTAGTTAACCACTTAATTCATAACATTACACACAAACAGCTTTACTACGAGAAAATCGGCAAACTTACATACCATGTGTATGCAGTATCTCAACAATGTCAATCAAAATAAACAATTTACCAAAGCTGGCTTATAACAATCTTATGATGTCCAAAAACAGACGTAAATTAGGATTATGATTTACTTTTCCTTAAACATTATTTGGCATGGAAATACTACATCACTGGTCAGTCTTTGCCTTCCCTCAGCCACTCGATAAAAAAAAACTATAAGAGATGGAAAGCAACTTTATGAAGTAAACTATGTATAATCAAATAGGTGATATACGTATAATCCCAGAATAAATAATGGACCAGCCTTAAGTCTGTCAATTATAAAATAGTTTAGTAACTCCTGAATATTAAATTTCATGTCATATACTAAAACAGCTTTTAAAAGCAAACCACAACAGATAGAAACTAAATTTAAGTTTGAAAAATGTATAAAATGCTACGCTTTGTAAAATTTACCTTTAGAATATGAATTCGTCTAAAGAGAAAATTAAAACCTAAAAATACTCCATCTACTCTGCGCGTTGAAATACAAATTTTTAACTTTTAAGTCCTTTTAAAAAAACTACAAACTGTACAAGAATTCTAGTTGATTAATTAATTACTTTGGTTGGTTACAAAACCTTTTTACTATGTTCAAATTACTTACTTACTCCTGTGGCCATTGGAAACCTAGGTGGTTTTTGGCCTCGCCAACCATGTGCCTCCAAGCTCTTCTATCCTCTGCCAGCTCCAAATCTGCTCCCATTCTTCTCAGGTCCTTCGTCACCTCATCAACCCATCGCATCCTTGGTCTTCCTAATGGTCTCCTTCCTTCTGGTGTACCTCTGAGTACCATCTTTACCATCTCTCTCTCACTTCTACGGTTAATATGGCCCAGCCATCTCAACCTCCTACTCTTAACTATTCCCACAATATCTGGTTCACCATATAATTCTTTTAACTCTCTATTTTTCCTTATCCTCCATACATTTCCTTCTTTTACTGGTCCAAAAATTCTTCTCAAAATTTTATTTTCAAACGTAATAAGGCGTTTCTGGGATTTTTTGGTAAAAGACCAAGTTTCTGACCCGTATAGCAATACAGGTTGCACTATAGTTTTATACATTCTTATTTTAGTGTTTTTTGATAGCAGTTTGCTTTTGAATAATTTTATTAAACTCCAGTATGATCTTTCTGCTGCTGTGAGTCTACTCTGAATTTCTATTTCTTCTCTATTATTGTTTGTGATCATCACTCCCAGATACTTAAAAATACTAGTTTTCTGGAACCTATAGTTTAATACTTCTAAGTGGTCTTCCTCATCATCTTGCCTACTTATTTTCATGTAGTTGGTTTTGTTTTCATTTATTTGTAAACCCACTTTTCTTGCTTCTTCAATTAGTACTTCTGTTAGCACTTTTAGATTATTTTTGTTTTCAGCTATAATGGCTACATCGTCTGCGAATGCTAGAAGGTTTATTTTATCAGTAAGTCTTGCCCCTCCTTCACTATTTCTTGTTTTCTTGAGAGCTTCTTCTAGTGCTATGTTGAATAATAATGGAGATAGACCATCACCTTGTCTCACTCCAGTATTTATATTAAATGTATCTGTATATTCTTTCCCTATTTTTACTTTCCCTTTGGATTCGTTTAAACACATTTTTGCCAACTGAATTATTTTATTAGGTAATCCATACTTTTTCATCATCTTCCACAGTTTATGTCTATTTATTGAGTCGTAGGCTTTGCTAAAATCGACAAACATTACATATATATCTTTGTTGTATTCCCAATACTTTGAGGTTATTTGTTTTAGAATAAATATTTGGTCTGTTGTTGATCTCCCTTTCATAAAACCTACTTGGTGGTCTCCTACTATTTCTTCTACATGGCATTTGAGTCTGTTTAAGACGAGTTTAGATAGTATTTTGTATGTTGTATTTATAAGTGATATACCTCTATAATTTTTGCATTCTAGTTTGTCCCCTTTTTTGTGCAGTGGGACTATTACTGCTTCAGTCCACTCTTTTGGCATTTTCTCGCTTTTCCATACTTGTAGAATCAGTTTGTGTAGATGTATGAAAAGTTCTTCGGTTCCATTCTTTATTAATTCTATTGGGATCGCATCTTCACCAGGAGCTTTGCCATTTTTGAATGTTTTTAAAACATCCTTTATTTCTTGTATTGTTGGCTCAACACAAGGAATTTCTTCGATTCCTTGATCTTCTTCCTCCTCTGCCAAAACTTCATCTTCAATATTCCTTGCTTCATCTTCATTGCAGTTCAATAGTTCACAAAAGTATTCTTTCCAAGTTTTTAAAATTTCAGTTGGCTCACATGTTACTATTCCATTCCGATTTTTCACACCTATTACATTTGGTTTAAAACCTTTTTGGAAAAACCTAATTCTTCTGTAAAAGTCTTTAGAGTTATTTTGGTTGCAGTCCTGCTCTGCTCGTAATAGAGTGTTGTTTATATACTTTCTTTTTTCTCTTCTTAGTGTTTTGTTTACTTCTCTATTTAGGAGTTGGTATCTTGCCTTTGACTCCGCCGTGTTATCTGCGAGAGTTTTCTTTTTCGTTTGTCTTCTTTCTTGAACAAGTTTTTGGCACTCTTCATTAAACCATGGTTTTTTAATAATCTTACTTTTTTCAAAGACTGTTTCAGCTGATTCTTTGACCCCTTTCTTAATGGTTTCCCATACTCTTTCTACATTCTCTCCGGCGTCTTGTGCTAATACAGCAAACCTATTCTTCAGTTCGATTTGGTATTCATTTATCTTGTTTGGTTCAAACAATATCCTTTCTTCAGCTTTATTCTTTTTTCTCTTTTCTATTTTTAATCTTTGTCTTATTTTTATTAAGACTAAATAGTGATCAGTGCCACATTCTGCTCCCCTTAGGCTTCTTACCTGGGTCACTGAGCTCAGATGTCTCTTATCTACTAGAGCATGGTCTATTTGGTTTACCGTGTGTCCATCAGGTGATACCCAGGTCTGTTTGTATATATTTTTTCTAGGAAATTTAGTACTTGCTATGAATAAGTCTGTGGAGCAAGCAAAACTTAGTAACCTTACACCATTTTCATTACTTTCTTCATGTAAGCTTTCTTTTCCAGCTACACTTCTCCATATATCTTCTCTACCTATTTTGGCATTTGCATCTCCTAACATTATAAGCGTATCATAATCTGAAATATCGGTAACTAATTCTTCTAATTGTGTATAAAAAAATGTCTTTATCTTCATCATTGCTTTCTTCCGTTGGCGCATAGTAACTAATCACAGATAAATTATTAAATTTTCCTCTTAACCTAATGTAACAAATTCTTTCATTTATAGCTTTATAACATGTCACAGATTCTAGTAACTGTCTTCTTATGGCGAAACCTACGCCTGCGTAGTGTCTGCCATCGTCACAGCCGCTATATAATATTTGGTAACTTTCTGTAGTAAGTTTGCCACAAAATGGCCACTTTGTCTCTTGTAAGGCTGCTATATCAATGTTATATTCTTTTAGCTCTTCACTCAAAATATTTATTTTTCCAGGCACAGCCAGGGTCCTTACGTTCCAAGTTCCAAGTCTCAAGTCCTTATTTCTGAGCAGGGGTCGTTTCCCAGTTGTTCCATCATGGTCCGAGGCATTTTGTTGGCATTGCTGAACAAATGATTTTTCCAGGGTAGGGTTGTCGGCCCAACGCCCAACCCCCAACCTGGGGGACCAGGGTTTTGATTTCGGAGTCACCTTCTCCTAGGTTAGTGACTTTCACTGCAGCTCCAAGATCCTAACCTGACCTCGGTGTTACATCGGAGTATCCTTCTCCTAGCCTTTGGGTACCCAAACCCTGTCGTACAAGGCAGTACGGGCAGTGCTTATTTAATGGCGGCACTTCCTCGCCATGACACAGCACTATCATCGGGCTCATGTGGATTTGCTGATTGTGACCCTGCCACAGATCACCCTCCCACGCCCTCTGGTGCTGCCGCCTCGGTCCGGGACTGCTTATTCGGGTTACCCCTTATTCACAAATGTTCAACAACTATGTTCAAATTACATGACCAAAATATAAAGTGTTTACATAAACGCTTATAGTATAAATGATTGCTTGCTGCCCTGAGGTAATATATCGGTACCGTTACAATCTGCGTTTCTTCTTCTAAAAAACTATTCGCCACAAGTGTACATTAAAATTAGTTTAGTTAGTTGAACGGTCGTTGGAACGGAACCATATTATTTACGGCCGGGCTGCCCAGGTTATTCTTATGGTAACATTTCGATTTTCAACCCTTAAAAACAAGTCCAAATTTGAAGTTTCGATCACTTCTAGAAGTACCTTAGGATTTGTATTGTAGAATAGCGTGTGCTGCGAAAATAAAACCCATCGCTCTGTCGGAAGCCGGTGATTGGTCTTGAACAATTGACCCTCCGGGAAACATATTCTACTTTAAACTGTAAAACGGCTTGTTGTATCAACAATCTGTTGTGTAATTGAACCATTATTCACAAAAACAGAGTTTATTCAGGTTCGTTTAACCAACAACTCAGTATTTCATATATTACACAAGAATTATCGAGAGGGGTTTTGACACAACTACCTTCTGGTACATTGAATAAAATAAAGTTATGTGGGTCTTTGACTCAGATATACAGATAGATAAAATCATTTTTTGATACATTCGTGGGCCATTGTATCAAAAATTGCTGTATAATTAATTGAACCTAGTAAATAATTTTGGGTTTGATGAAGGGGTTGTTGTATCAACAATGTGTTGTGCAATTGAACCAATCTACAATTAATATTAATTTTCCTGAAAGGTTGTTGAGTCAACAATCTGTTGTGTAATTTGAGCTTCCCCCTTACGAAACCTGGATTTAGCTCTGTGGCCGGAGATCAATATTTGAACACCAAGACACAAGTACTTTGTACTTTAGATTTTATTTTATTTATCAGTCTAATTTTTAATCTTTTACTCCTCCTCCTTTAAATTTGATTGCTGGCCAAAGCCATACGATATAAATAATTAATATGTTTTTATGTTGTGTAAAGAACTTAACAAAATATTGAAAGTAATATAAATATACAAGGTTTCCAAAAAGTACACTATAGTATTTAAAGCAAACAAATTTGTAATAAAATCTCCCTTGCAAAATGGTATCCATATAGTTTAAAAGCCTATACGATCTGAATCTGCAGGTTTACTATTCAAAGTTACCTTTCAATGCAGGAATTTAATGTGTGCTTAAAAACTATTTTAATTTATAGTGGTTTTAATAACTGGAAGCTGTATTAATTGTGTTAGTTCATCCTGGGAGGTGAGAACCTGTTTAGGTATCTTGCATTAATTGTCTTAGTTCACCCTGGGAGGCGAGAACCTGTTTAGGTATCTTGCATCAATTGTCTTAGTTCACCCTGGGAGGCGAGAACCTATTTAGGTATCTTGCATCAATTGTCTTAGCTCACCCTGGGAGGTGTGAACCTGTTTAGGTATCTTACATCAATTGTCTTAGTTCACCCTGGGAGGTGAAAACCTGTTTAGGTATCTTGCATCAATTATTGTCTTAGTTCACCCTTGGAGGTGAGAACCTGTTTAGGTATCTTGCATCGATTATTGTCTTAGTTCACCCTGGGAGGTGAGAACCTGTTTAGGTATCTTGCATCAATTATTGTCTTAGTTCACCCTGGGAGGTGAGAACCTGTTTAGGTATCTTGCATCAATTATTGTCTTAGTTCACCCTGGGAGGTGAGAACCTGTTTAGGTATCTTGCATCAATTATTGTCTTAGTTCACCCTGGGAGGTGAGATTGAGTTTTTTTGAGAATTTAGGTATCTTGCATCAATTGCTGCGTAGTTAACTTCAAAAATAATGTTTAGGGTTAAGAATCAAGAACGTTATTGCTATTGATCCATAAGTATTAGATATGGATACACAAAGGTCAAATATAATATAAATATGTCTTAAAAAGTAGCATTACTGATTCTATAAATAAGTAAATATATAAATAGGAGCACATAAATTAGTAGATTCTTGATTATATATCAATGGTAGATCATTTGTGCCAGTAATTTGGTGAGTTAGTGAAGTCCAACTACTACAGCTGGTTTAAACTGCTTTGCATTTACCTGGAACTGCACTAGCGCTCGCCTATTATATCCCAAAACAGCTGATAATTAGAGATACAACATTTGCATTGTGCGAGAAGTATATCGTGTGTTCATGAAATCAGAGCTACAAATATATTCTATTGTAATGTATTGTTTTGACAGACGTCTCGACCAGTACCTCAACTGGTGTCATACGGAAGTGTATTGATTGCCTTGATATCGTATTGCTTAAGGTAGACTAGAGCACCGACACCGGTTTTAAGGAGCTCTTAAGCAATTTTTGCAACTCAAGCATCCATATATGGGAACCCACCCACCCGTCCATTGGCCATTGGCCCACCCACCCGTCTTTACACGAGTAGTAGTATTGGTAGAGTCCAGATAAATTTGAAAAATAATTTAAAATCAAGAGTTTTTAGACACTGTAAAACGTATCTCTAAAAATATCATCGGCATTTTAAATTAACATTTTTATTTTTAATAGGGAAAATATTTCATTTACCACACCAACATATTTTGATTGAACATGCATAAAATTTAATGATTAGGTTTGTTTAGGGTTAGAATAAGGTTGTCATTTTATAAAGATAGAAAAAGATATCTACTTATTGGTTTTGTTGGCGGTCGATCTAGTTAAAAAAAGCCGAGTAAGGTAGGCCGACCCGAACGAGTCCAATAAACAAGGCCGCCGTAGAATATTATCAGACATATTTTTAGCTAGAACAATGTGTATTCCTGTGCCAAGTTGTGGCTGGAGAAGGGCGTGTATAGGGGAGCACCCGTCTTCGGCACACTTGTGATCCGAACTGCACAGCGCGCACACATTCTCAACCATGGTACGTAGCAACATCTAGGACATGAATGCATTCTTAGTTAACACATTGCTAAAACTACGGAAAGATGACTAAACCCGAGTTTAATACAATGAAAGTACAAGTTTAATAATAGTGCAAGTATTGTAATGATCGATTTTGGCGAGTTATTGCTTTGTGAATTCCTTCAGTATGAGGATGGTAAAAGCCGCTTGACGAAATCGATCATAGCATTATTTTGTACTTGTATTAAACTTATGGTCTGTGAATTACTGCTTGCTTAAAATAATACATGTAAAACCAGTAATAGCAATAATATTTTCTAATGGAAGAGGCATTAAGGATGAACTGTTCCTCGTATATAATATAATGAAGCACGAGGAACAGTATCCTCCGGAGCGCTTGACTGACAGACACACCACGTAACTTAACAACTAATTTTGAACAATTACTAAAGCATTATAAGCAACCTTTAACAATATAAATAGAAAATGATTCATAAACATCCACATATATTTTTATGGGTAACATTCATTTATTTATTCCATATTAAATAAGGAAAAAGGGTTTAAAATAATCAAAACATTTACTTTCAAAAAATATAAACTTATCTTTGTAAACTTGATTTATTACACATTAAGAAAGATGAAAGTAGTGAAAAAATGAAGTATTATGCATTTACTAATTCATAGTGTTGATATTTACTTTCACAATTGCAGCGACCGTCTGCCTCTCCTTAATAGCGACAACACACGTGGCTTACACATATCGCATACCTTTAATATAAAAATTTATTGTGTTAGGGCAAAATTTTTACCAGTCACCTCTGATAAAAATTCAATTAAGTTCAACTGTTTTATTACAAAAATATTATTCAAATATACCAAAAGTCATGTTTACATTTTCTTGCCTCTGACTGTAATATAGGCCTATTGACAGCAAAATGTTTAACTTCTTCTACTGACATTTATTCTATTTTATCAGATAGAAGAAATATTTTGAATATTTTAGAAAGGTGTTGTTGGGATTATACTGTTAAACATATGTCGTGCATTTAATGTATTGTTTAAAAATAATTCCGATTTACTGTATATTCGTATACTTGAAATTGGGTTTAGTACTCTACACTAAGTGACATTATTATTACTTAAATATTTTATAGTGGACTCAAGCGTATTTGAATATGTAGACTATGAATAAAAAAATCACATAAAAATAACTTATAGAATCCTGTTAAAACAATTACTATAAAGCAATTACATAATATGATCAAATAAAACATTTTGACTAACGAATGAGGAAATATGTTCTAATAAAACACTTTTTGAAATGGGACTAATGGGAAAGTATAGTTGAAAGAATAATGATAAAGTATGAATTTAAAAACGAATTGGTTGGATTACAAGTAGTTTTGGGTAGCTTACTAATTGCAGATTTGATTAATGATATGGTAATAAATTGAAAGTATAATTAGTTTTAAAATAATTATGGCAATTGTTAAACCATTTTCACGATCTCGTTTGTTTTCAGGGTGATCTTTCAGCAAGGGACCTCGAGAGTAAGTATTTACGCAATTGTTTTTGTATTTTTAATATAAATTAAAACGTGTAATTTTAACTAACAAGGACAGTGACTAAATTTTTATTAGCTATTAAACACTGTGAAAAAGGTCTTGTCTGCAATTTTTTAAAACAATATTAAGTACTACAAAATTGTTTTGAATATACTTTATTTCCCATCAAACATAAACTAGAAAATCAAATTAAATCACTTCGAATTCTGCAAGATCACACTTTTAGGCAAAAATACCCTGACATTTAATCCCTAAGGCAAAGGCAAATGCGACTGACTCATTCACTCATCGCTGTAACTAAAAAAAGTACTAAGTATACGAGGCCGAAATTTTGTAGAGGCAAAGGTCTTATGTTGTCTATGTGCAATAAGAAGGGGTTTTGAACAATTATTAGTAAATCGAAGATGACAGCCTTTTTAGTGCCAAACCTTTTAATGCCATAAACAGCGTTTCTCTAATTGGACTGTAGTGGCTAAATGAACGGTTCTACAGCAAAACTAACACGATTTTCTGTGCCTGATCTGAGACGATCTATAACTTCGGCCCTATGACTTTTTGCTCTATCTCACTTCCTTCATCCTTAGGTAGAGTGTGTGTAAATCATCCTTCATCATTTTCAATTTGTGTGTGTAAATCAAATTGGTTAATTTACAGCCTCTAAGAGTAGACTTACAGATTTTTCTAGGCTGTGAAACTTTATTATCTAGGAGAACATACGGTATTCAATGGGAAAATATACAATTTAATCTGAACGCATGTATAGCCAGGTCATAGGACATGGCTAAACATGTCTAAAAACACGATATTTCACTGATTCAGAGTCAATTACTGTAGGACAGTGACTAAATTTTTATTAGCTATTAAACACTGTGAAAAAGGTCTTGTCTGCAATTTTTTAAAACAATATTAAGTACTACAAAATTGTTGCGCTCTCTAAAAGTAGACTAAAAGATTTTTATAGAATATGAAACGTTGTTATCTAAGAGAAAAAACCGTTTTCAATCGGAAAATTAACAATTTTGTTTTAAAGCATGCATAACCAAATAATATGACATGGTTAAACATGGCGAGACACACAATATTTGATTGATTCAGAGTCAAATATAGTACTTTGTGCCCTCTAAAAGTAGACTTAGAAATTTCTCTAAACTTTGAAACTTTTTTATCTACGAGAACAAACTGATTTTAATGGTAACATTTACAGTTTGATTTGACCAAATGCATAGCCAGTTCACAAGACATGGCTAAATATGGCGAGAAACCTAACATTTCACTGATTCAGAGTCAACTACAATAATATACATATTTAAAAGCCATTTACCACTCATCACTATTTCTACAAAACTATACGTCCAATTGACTTGAAAATGTTTGCATAGGTTTATCTTGGCCTCTAGAGGCTCACTATAAAAGGATTTCCTTCTCCGTCCCACTAGCCTCCAAAATGTCCATGGTATTATTACGGAGGTATAATAATAGATTGATTTATTTGATTAACAGTTGTTAAATAAAAACAAATAGAATAAAACTGTTACAGGATAAAATTTTAAAACTAAAAATAATTGAGTAAATTTTTAATAACATCAGCTGTTATAAATTGTATATATTGTGATTGTTTTTCAACAACAAAGTATTTAGTTCGATTTACTTTAAGTTATTTTTTAATGTTCTGGAATTGTTGGAATTTTTACTTATATTTTGATTACAATAATTCCAACAACTGAATATTATGACCGGTGAAGCGGGCGGGTTATGTAATTATATATAATAGCAAATTAATGAAGTTTGAACGTTGAAAGTTGATAAAACATGTGTATTTTTCGTGTATTTAGTTATCCATAACTAAATACACGATTTTCATCAAATACTATTTTGATCAAATTGTTCATATCAAAATAATTTTTAGTTGATATATTTCATATTGTTTCCATTATTATTTTTTCCTCGTTCACTCTGAATCAATTTAATACAGATAAAATATTTAAGCTGAAATGAAAAATAAACTGAAATAACAATGAAAATAGAACAAAGTTTGATTTTGCAGAGTATTTTGGCACAATTATTTATGTCAGGCATTTTTTTTATAAGAGCGCGCAGAATCCAAATTGTGAAGAAGGGGGGGGGCTACAAACTTAGTCATCTACTAGCCAACACACTTACCTCGATATAAAAATAACTCAGTATCGTATGGCTGAAAAATCTAAACAAATCTCTCTTCAATGCTAAAAGTCGTCCATTATAGCTTAATTTCCAAAGTATGTTATAAACTTTGGACAAATATTTATAATTGGATAAGTAACTTTGTTGACTTTGTTAGAATTATCTCACACAAATGTCGAAGTCTGTCTCAGATAACATGTAAACTTAATTGTGTTTTACTAAAATAATCATTGTAAAATTTACTGTAATTTTATTTCCTAAAAGTATGTATAGCGAAAACTCATTTCACATTTTCACTCATATTGCTTTAATTGTTTCCTTTAACCATAACCTCTATTCGTTTTAAACAATTTCTTCCGTCCCTAATTGTTGGTTTTGTAAATATTTAGAATTTTGGACTTAATAAATAATAGAGCTCTCTATATTATTATGACTGGTATTATGTAACGGATAGTACAATGTATGAACTTTACAATCATAATACTCAATATATACTTTATTTAAATTGATACTTCACATGATAGTCTTATAGAAATCTGAGTAAAATATTTTCCTTTTGGGATCCCGCATTTATAATTTATTAGTTGTATGATATTGTTGGCGTCTACAAAATAATTATAGCTATGTTATATAACATTTATTCAATAACAATACTTTTAAATCCAACGCAATGCGCCCTTTCGAATATAAACCACTTTTAGAATTTGATTTTTTTTATTGTTGGAAGGTTTGCGTCATGCAAGCCTATCTTAAACCGTAAATAAGTTATACACATGCAGAGTCAGTACTGTATATAGACAAGTCCAGTGGTATCCTTATTTAATAAATTAACTGGTCAATTACATAAATTTAAAAAAAAATATAAATATTACTTTACATAGGAATATAATATTTTGTGATATGAAACAGATGTATTGAATTAGAACATGTGAATAGTAGTGTATTCACATGTTCTACTTAAGTAAAAACTTTTTGATCACATTTTTAAATTTATTACAAATAAAGCTATTTATTACAAAAATAATTTTACAACAATAATACTAAGAATTTATTACAATAAACTTGATTTTCTACATAAGGCTTGTGTCATTTTGAATCTGCCACAAACTAACTTGTATTAGTTCGAAAATAAATGGTTTTCCTATAGTAACGAAAAGTACTACTAAATTTTAATAACAATAATGATTTGTCAGAATACAATACAAACAAAAATTGGTCTGAAATGAAAATTACTTCACGGTGAACTTCATTGACAATATTGCATCTTAAAACACTTTACTAGGCAATATTGTTTCCAAGATGACTAGATATAATATTATTGCCTATTATTCAATGTTCACGCACGTTGTTGTTCAACCTAGAAATATCTGACTCACCAGATGAAAGGCCAGCGTTTGCAAATAGACCGAGCTAAATACGGCAATGGGCTCGGTGTTTTATTTTTACTCTGGCATCAACCTTCCGGCCTCTGTGTTGCCTCTTCGAAATCTGGGAATAAATCCTTATTTCAATTGGTAACAGAATAAGAATAAATATAACACAGTTGAAAATAACAGTTTGAAAATCTGTTTCATATGTAGTGACCAGACCAGTTGCCAGTTGGAATAGTTTTTTAATATTTCAGGCTTTTGCCCAACCCTGTACATACGTACGACGATGATCTTTTAATTTATGTCCAATCAACCTCAAATTTTATTATAAAAGAACTATTACAAAGTAATACAAACATAAGGTAGCAAAACTGATAAAATTATCCACCTTTGAGACATAAAACTATGACGTTTTATCTAAACAACCTAGAAAAATAACTTGATAAGAGAATTTGCAGGGCTCGACCTTAATACCTTTAGGATATCATCAAGATTTCCTACGAGCAAAGCCATTTTTTAACCAAAATATATATTAATAAACTGTCGTGAAATCTCCAATATTACGACTGATAATATTAAACACTCGTCGTGCCATACTGCTGTAACATGATGATATTGGTACAAATTTGATATCTCCTCAAACCGTAAGTTGGTCTTTGTAACACATGAAATACTTCTTTTTAAAACTTGTTCGTTAGTGAGTCAGGATCTTTACTACTCTTAGTGGCAGTTGCAATAGACACTCTAGAACTAAATTCTTTAGAGCGCTAAATTTGGCAGGCGGACGAACACCCTTAAGGTGGTGCAATCGGTTTTTGGTAGGTTAATTATTTCCCAATTTTATAATCAAAATTAATTAATGTACCCTCCCTTGAGACAAGAAAACTACAAAAAAACCTTTTTAACCACTACATTAGAACTTGTGGCCTTATAAGGTGGTGAATATAGCTGATTTTAAATCAAATAGAAGACAAAACCGTTCAAAGTACATATTCAATTTTTCTATAATTACACTTTTTACACATAACTGAAGGGATTAAGGTGTTTTAATTTAAAAAAATGTAATTATTTTAGTAATTTTAAAGGTAAAAAATACAAAGAAATTCCTTTTTTACCTTTCCAGTTATAAATATGTTTACATAAAAAAATGAATAAAACTTTAATCCCTTCAGTTATGTGTAAAGAATGTAGTCATAGAAAAATTGAATATATACTTTGAACGGTTTTGTCTTCTATTTGATTTAAAATTAGCTAAATTCATCACCCCATAAGGCCAAAAGTTCTAATGTAGTGGTTAAAAATGTTGTTTATAGTTTTCCTGTCTCAAGGGAAGGTACATTAACTAATTTTGATTAAAAAATTGGGAAACAATTAACTCACCGAATTGGTGCAACTTATTCTGGTAGCTTCGTCACAGAGGAAGGAATAAAATATCCAATGCAGACGATCCTTGCTGTAGCATATAACGCAACATTCATTTAATTTGTTTGATACATAATCTAAAGCCTAGTTTATTATATCCTTCAAGTCAAAATATCAAGTATTCGTAACGGTGAAGTTGTAGATCTTGAAACCAAGACTAAGAGGCCACCTCTGTTTAAGTTAACGTTCAATTGAAATATTCTTATTATTTTCAGGGGCAAACCTGGTGTTTGACGTGTATGACTTTGTCGGCACCTCGACCATTGACGCCGTCAACCTTGGAGATGCTCTTCGCGCCCTAAACCTCAACCCCACCCTCGCCACCATCGAGAAGCTTGGAGGTACCAAGAAGAAGGGTGAGTATAACAGCTATACAAGACAGGGAGGGCGAGATGTTGCCATAGCGACTATAAAATCATTTATAACCATTTATGATATTTCGTGTCTATGAACTCAGTTTTGACCAAAGATCAGAAGATTTTGACTACACCAAAATATTTGTTAGAGTTGGTAAATTCTATTTTTTCCTGAGCTTAGAAAAATGTGATCCTTAATTTTATAAATTTTTTTTTCTCTACAGGCAAATCAGGCTATCCTGTTTTTATAATAATGAAACGACTTTGATTTCAAAATATTAATGACAACATGGTGTATGTAAGAAATATTAAACAACTCTGGGTGATCTATTACACTTTAGTCGGAGCATTACAAACATATAGGCCATTTTCAGTAAACATTGAAATCTATGTTCATAAACATAAAAATGCGAAAGTCATCAATAAAAGACAATGTTCATTATTCTCACAAAACTCCAGAAAATACCAACATTTACTATAAATTAAATCTTGTTACTTATTATATTGGCTGAATTAGTATGATGTTTTGTTTTATTTATGTTGCTTCTGTTAGTAATATTATTTCAATTTATGAATGTTATCTACGTCTATTGAATATCTGTTATCATTTGTTTAAGACTATTATAAAAATGAATTTATTCACTTCTTTAAATATTTAAATATTACTTCAATAAGCAATGTAAAAAAAGAAAAAATATAGATAGTCATTTCTTGTAGTCATATACTAAATACACTCTAGTCTATATATTTGTATTTATAAGGTACCAGATGACATTAATTTAGATTAAGTAATTAAGGCCAAGGATTCCCTGACCATTGAACTTTCATCTACTCCAGTCTAATCCAGTCCAGGCTTTTTCATATTTAATATGAATATGCCTGAAATGCATATTCATATTAAAAGTTAATGTGTGGGGAGGGGGGTAAGAATTAAATATACTTTATCGTAACAATCAACGCATATTTTAGGAGAGAAGACACTGAAGAAAGACGAGTTCCTTGCCATCTTCAAGGAGGCAAAGAACATCAAGGACTCAGGAGTGTACGAGGACTTCATTGAATGTCTGAAGCTATACGACAAGCAAGAGAACGGCACAATGTTGGCGGCTGAACTGAACCACATCCTCATTTCACTTGGTAACTATCCCTCGCACATTCATAGTTACGATAAACAACGTTCAAACAGGTACTCACCATTGTACTCGTACTGTATAAATCCACTAGTTTGTAATTGGGAAAACTCACTTTCTAATTTTGACAAGACTGCTCCAGTATCGATCATCGAAGAAAATTTTAAATAATTGGGGAGAGCCGGTGGCCCAGATGTCCTAAGGCGTTAGAATTTTGAGCCTGAGTTAGAGTTAAAGATAGCACAGGCGCGAACCGTGGCGTAGACTGAAAATATTTATCAGTAGTATTAACCTTGTACTGTACTGGTTCTCCCCCTTACTCTTCAGATAAAGTACCCGCACAGATGAATAGTTTATGGGGAACGGGTAGAGTAAGGTTAAAAAGGAGGGCAGACTCTTATAATTTAATTATATATATCTTATAATTTAAACTTATAAATACTTAATCTTAGAACTTAGGCTTAAGCGGCCGGTGTCATAACTAGAATCTACAGTTTCCGGTGACAACCGCGTCAAGCTACTATCTACAGTATTTACAAGATGACCAGACGTTTCGCCCATACTGTAATGTGGCATCCTCAGCGGTTTTTCTGAGACCACTAAGGATGTCAGAGAAACCACTGATGATGCCACATCACAGTATGGGCGAAACGTCTGGTCATCTTGTAAATATTGTAGATAGTACCTTGACGCGGTTGTCACCGGAAACTGTAGATTCTAGTTATATATGCTTATTTATGTATTACATAAATAAGTAAATGTTACAGATTTATTAAGATTCGTTCAATGCGCAGGTGAGAGGCTGGAAGACAAAGAATGCGAGGCCGTGTTGAAGGACTGTTTAGACCCCGAGGATGAAGATGGTTTCGTACCTTATGTCCGTAAGTAGAGTGTTGCTATGTCTACTGAACATACCCTGACACTACGAAGCCCACCCACCTACCATCCAGCCACTAAGTTTAATCAACTAATCTCAGTGTAGAAATTTTATGAAAATAATAACTTATTTAATTTTGTGGGGGAATTTCAAATATCTTAGTTTCCTACAATGCATGTATCTAAGTAGTTTCCAAATGATTTATTTGGTTTCTCATAACTGATTTTACTCACGAGCAAACGTTAAAGAGAATAATGTAATATTTTTACACTCAAAATCTGTAAATCACTTTCATCACATATTATAGCAATAATTTAAAACCAAAATCAAATAATAAATAAAAATGGTATGTAATGATATAGTATAATATAACTGTTATTCTCGTTGAATATTTATTAATTGATTTAGCTTTAATACAAATGTTTTCTTAAAATAAGTCACAAATAATTTAAAACTTGAAATTAAAGGTTCCAGTATTAAAACTAGTTCAACCATATTCGTTAAATTCGGTGGTTGTGGTAGTAGCATTGCAACATCTGGTATATTAAGTACTAGTTAGGAAGATACAATAAACTTATAATTCAAAAAACGTACAGTTAACATTATCAACAATGTGGTTTTTAGTAATTTTAAAGTAAAAGTAAAAAATAGCTAATCACATTATACTGTTTATTTTAATGTTAATCTGGTTAGTAATAAACAACAATAATTTATCAGTTCAAAAAATCTTAAAAGGTTTTACCGGCTTAGTAACCAATAAAATAACCAATAAAATAATAATAACCAAATAAAATAAATAATAACCAACCTTGATAACCAATAAAAGTTTACCAGTGTAATATACGTGTTGGTGTGGGTTTCAGTATAAGTACAACTAGTGAAGTGACATAAAACACGAGTTAAATATAGTATACGTACAAAACGTGCAAACAGTGTTCGATTTTTGTAAAATTCGTTTGTCACCCTCCCATTAGGAAGCTTTACAAAAGAATGGAACTTAAGTACAATTAACGATACTTTTACACATTTGGAAAGGTTAAGTTGAGGGCCAAGTTTATTCTTTTATGAGTTCCTCTGGTGATCATTGATCTCGATCACTACAACATTTGTACTTTTTGTATTAAATTCTATTAATTAATTATGATGTATGGGATTACACTTCTTTGAGATGTAAATATTACTGGTCCACTATTGGATGTTGTTATTTATAAAATGAATTTAATATTAACATTCTTTACAGTCTTAATAATTTAAATGAGGAAATAATGTATCGTTGTAGTAAATTTTTTTATTAATTCTGTCATCTTCACAAAGGTACAGTATAACGTTGTTAAGGTTTCCCCTGGCACGTCTTTAATGCACGTCTCAATGACTACATAAGTTTCCTGTAAATTAGTTAATGAATTGTGGTTTAATTAAGTAAACTAGTAAACCTGTTTTGCCTGGTAAATTTGATATTTTTCCAATTTTATATTTTAAACCTAGAACTCGAAAAGTAGATTGAAACTACTAACATGTTGTTCAATTATTAAAGGCTACTGAACAAACCTTTGTTTGTAATTGTTTGATACCATGAGTATATCTGTAATACAGTGTAGGTTTGTAATGTATGTAGTTTTGTACTTGTAGTTCCAGAATTTAGTTAGTAGTATACTTTTACAATAAAGTGTTAACAACCAAGATTACTTAACATAGCTAGTTCAGTTTGAATGTTTTCATATTTTTGCTAGTTCTATATACCGTATGTTAGGTATTATTTTATGTTTTAATATATATTTTGAATATATAATTATATTTTGCGTTCTGTAATCAAAGTTAGAAATTGTCTCAAAACCCTTGTGTATTTTAATGTAATTTTCGACGATTTTGCAATTTTTGCCGTAGTGCTTTTTTGCGTAGTTGTTCGTTACCTGCATCTTGTGTTTTGTTTGCAGCCTTCGTCAAGAAGTTCATGGTCGCCTAAGAGCCAAAGTATTTCAAATCAATATTCGTAAGTTACGACGCAGATACAAATAGTTCTGTGTTGGGATGACTCTCTCTGTGCACTCTGGATTAAAACACCTCATGATTTGGTTTTAATCAAATTATAATTTGGTTCAATAAAGTTCTTAACTTTATTTTACTATTCATTAATAAAAATGCTTTGACAAAAAAACATGGATTCCTAAAAAATTTTCTTGTTTTAGGTATAAAAAAATATGTTGTTAAGATATTACCATTAATATTCAAACAACTAGTAATTAAAATGTTATTAAAATAAAGAAACTTATTGAACCATTACTACAGTTTGCTGTGTTTTATCTGTTCTATACACTTCTTCAAAACATGTACTTTGTATATATATTGTATAGTTTGTTGTCAGGTACCATTTGTTAATTTCGAAAAGCTGTGATGTATATTTGGATAAAAATCAAAAAGTCATGATTATAGATTCATTGAAAAAAAAGTTTTAAGTGATCTCCTGTCACAAAGCTAAGCCTAATCCATCGAGCCGTACAAGACCTGCCTCACTAATTCTACTTATGCTGGCTAATCCCTCCGTAAAATAGCGCAGGGGGCACTCTGTAACACTCTGTAACTATGTGATCTATTGTTTGGATAGACTCCCGCAATAACATGACTGATTTAGTGTCAATCCCCATTTATACTCCCAGTAATTGCATCTGCCAACACCAGTTCAGAAGCAATACAAAAATGTCCACTCCCTACGAGGTAGGTTCATACCACCTACAGTTATTGACGGATCGTTAATAAGGAACTTATTTCGTCCATCAAAACTGTTCCACGCTATTGCTCAGCTAGTATTGGGCAAGAAATTTAATCTGCTCAACTGGAAAGCAGTGCGTAGAGGTTGGTTTTGAGATTTAAAGCGTTCTGTTCCTAAGGCTTTGAGATTTAAAGCGTGGGAGTTCCTATGTAATCGGAAGGTGCGGGGTATTCAAAATATGTTAAGTTGGACATCAATCACTTTAGTTTGAACACAGTTTAGCCATACGGGAGCAATATATTCAGCAGCTGAATAGACCAGTGACAAAACAGGACGCGTGCGTTGGCTCCCCAAGTTGTTCCGGCAATATGATGTAATACATTTGCCCTGGTTTTCATTTTAGCTGCTGTTTTTTTAAGATGGCTTTGAAAGGTCACAATCGATCTAACGTTACTCCCAGTTACTGTGGATGATCATTGTGATAAAGTTTTAAACAATTTAGGAAGATGTTCAGTTTTCGATTAGCCAGTCTGTTACTTAGGTGGAAGCAGAATACTTAGGTTTTTGATGGGTTAGGATTTAGCTTCCAAGTTCTAAAATATTCTTCGAAGGCTGAAGGTCACTTGTTTCTTCAGAAGTTGAGAAGGCCTAGTGTTGGTAAGCTAAAGCAATATCACCTGCATGTATAAATTTTCTAGACTTTGTGATTGGGATGTAAGCGATATACACGTATTGGAGCAAATACGGACCCCTTTAGCAGACCATCCTTGGACTGTCTATAAGAACTTTCTTCACGACCTAAATAAACCTTTATTAGCTTGGCACTAAGCATTTACTCCAAAAGTCGTAAAAGAAAGGAACAGGGAAGGAGGCTGTAGAACTTTAACAATAAACCTTTGCTCCATACTGTGGCATAAGCTTCTGTAAGATCAATAAAAACTGCAGATGTTTTCAACTTCTTTTCACGCCAATTCTGGATGAATTATTTCAGAGCTAGGATGTGAACGCTACAACATTGGCCAGGGCGAAAATCAGCCTGCTCAACTGGAACATTAGAATCAAGAATGGGTGATGTTCTATTGTTTAACCGCCTTTCTAGCAACTTATAACAAACAATAAGAAGAGATGTTGGGCGATAACTTTCCACTCGTTCAGAATCTTTTCCAGGCTTCAGAATAGCTACTACTTTTGATCGCTTGAATTCTTTTGGCAAATTGCCTGTAGTTTAAATCTTATTGTAGACTGTTTGAAGCAACTGTTTCACTTTTCTACCAGCATGAAATAGATATTCCGGAAAGATATCATCAATTCCAGGTGCTGCCACTGCTGATATAGCGGAAATCGCCCTATCTATCTCTTCCTCCGTGAAACTTCTGGAGTGCCATTTCCAGGGTTGCCATTTGAATCTTTTTTATTTCATTTAACTTGTTAAGCACATGTTTGTCAGAAGGATGTCGGGTTGACTTTGATAAGCTGACAATCAGTTTAGCTATCCCAGAAGCCTTCGGATGGAGCACTTCTCTTTGATTTGGAGATTTACCAGTAGAGAGTTTCCTTAAAAGTGACCACGCTTTTCTACTGCTGTGGGTAAAGTTTATATCTTCAACAGTTTTAACCCATTTTTCTCCCCTGGTACTGTCATGAGAGTGCAGCAGCAGATTAGCTGTGTTGGCATTTTCAAAAGCATTAAACTCTTTGTTGAGGTCATCTGATTCCTTACGCCATCCGGGTATATACTCTTTTCTGTATCCTCTTGGTAAGCAATCTTTAGTAATGGACGAAACGAAATTTGTAAACGATCGTAATTTCTTATTGTAAGAGGAATGCTATCGTCAAGCCTATTGGTAAAGGCCTCCTAGTGTGCTTTATTAACATTCAATCTAGGCCATGGAAAATTTCTAATTATGATAATTTGGATCCCCAATGAAACCAGTACTGGCCTATGTTGAAAGTTGGAAAAAGCATCAGGAACTTTCTTCCTAATTTGTTTTGATCTTAATAATCGCTTAGTCATCAGAACATTTAGTTCTGATGACTAAATGTTATCAAACAACAACACTTAGTCATCAAACGCTTAGTCATCGCTTAACATCAGCAGAAGCTTAAGTCATGGGAATAACCTCGATGCCAACGAGCTGAATAAAAAGTGGCTGAATCTTTAGCATCAAATATCAGGGACTTCAGCCCAATCAGCAAGCTTTCTGCGATTCTCATCGTCGGCATTATAGCCCCATTGGCTATGGTGACTGTTTAAGTCCCGCACGTAGAGGACAGGGTGTTCAAAACTTGGAAAACCCTTATCGTTAGGCCACTGGATGTTTGAAGGCTTATAAACAACATTGACTATTTTAGTTTCTGACACTTAGATTACTAAACAAAGATGTCACCATTAGAGCTCTTATGGGTAGCTGACACATTTTCTATTAGCCTATAAGAGCCCAAGCCACGTTTATGGTACTTAACGTAAGTTGCACTACCATAAACCCTATGCCCTATAGAATCAACACGTCTGTATCCAGGAATATTACCTCTTGCACTATTATTATCTTCGATATGGGTCTCTTGGAGTGCAAGTATATCAACATTGTTTTCATGAAGGACCCTACTGATGCACTCACACTTCGCCTTACTTAAACCCTCAACGTTAAAATGGACTAGATTCAAAACAGAACCTATTATTTTGAAATTAGCTTGGTTCCCAAAAGGGTCTTTTTTATGTTTTGTGGTAGCTGCCATAGCTATCACAAAATCGTGACAATCCAGCTACCAGATTTGTTGCTCGTTTATAACTACTCAGGGTGTACGTACAGCTTTAAAGATTTGCTATGGACGCAAACAACATGACACCCCAAATACTTTGTAAATACATTTTACGAACAGAACATAACATTCCAGCTGTGGAATCTTTATCTGGTCTATTTTTAACAATGTTTAAAACTCTACTTAATGTCAACTATCTGCTTGGTTTCGCAATTTTCCGCCCTTCTAACTAGTGCTTTACATTCAGTGCTTAATTTTGTTCTTAAAATAAATTTTTCAATGTGCTTATTTTAAAACGGTTTATGTGTTTGTTTTTGTTACATTTTAGTGATAAATTTTACTTTAGTCCATAATAATAAATATTCTGTCTTAAATATCACTTGTGTACTTTTTGGACTCACATTGCCTATTTCATTTTTCAATATATCGCGATTGTTACGGCTAAACATGTTTGTAACGTCTGATCCATACGTCTAATTTCATTCGATAAAACAGCATATTCTTGTATTACACATTTATAATCTATTGTGGGTCATTTTCATCAAATGATGTCAACTTCACTATTAAAGGATATTTTTTAAAATTTTAATTTCTTAAATACCACTTTCATAATCACTGAATATCACTTTCAATATAAAGTTGAAAGATGCCTCTTGATATCATTCTAGTATTTTCCCTAAGTAGCTTCTAACTTGAGTTCTAACACATCTTAAATTCTTCGTTTTTTCCTTTCTAAAACACATAAACGGTTTGATTATTATTAATTTATTTAGGTTTTAAATAAGTTAACAAAATACGTAAAATGACTTTCACTGAAATAAAAAACAAATTATTTCTTCTGTTTTCAGAACAGCTCATTTCCAAAACCAAGCTGACGAGCAAACGCTATCTATATTTTTGTTTAACATAAATTAATATAAAATATATTTGAATCGATTGTAATCATTGTACAATCTAATATCTATAAAAACATATTGACAACTGATGTTGACAGTACTTGATTTAGTCTGTATTGATTGACTCAGAATATTGAATGATTCTTTTTTAAATGAATATTTCCTATCACTATAATTGCAGGATATTTTTATAAATTGTGTTTCCACGATCTTATCAGTTAAATTATTGGCTGTTACTTATATTACAGAAAATTCCTTTAAATTAAATATAGTAAAAAAAAAAAAAAAAAAACAGTCTAAGTCTGTGTATATGTTTCAGCATTTTTATCGAGGATGTGTGACAGGGCTGTTCCAGCAAGCACCGTGCCACACTGAAACACCAGCCGCGCTTCGGCCAGCTAACAAATCACAAGCTGAGACTTTTATTTTAACAAAATTATTTTAATAAAACAAACTAATTTAAAAATAAATTTGTTAACATATCTGTTTATTGATTGTTTATTTCCATTATATGATAGTGTATTCAGGTTTATTTGTGCAATAGGTAAAGCGACAACTCATCATACGATACAAAATGGAGTGTGCAAAAAGAAATAATAATACTAATAAATAACAGCTATCCCATATAGTTTCCGACTGTATGATGGTTACCCACATTTTATGAGCTCATCTTTTACCTCTACCTCCTCCTCCCTTTCTTTTATCTTTAATAAAAATGCATCTTCTATCGAAAATTCCACACGTATATTAGAGGCTTACACACAAAAATCTAAATAAAAGAAAAAAAATAGAATATCACTATTATCACGAATGTTGAAGATCAGATAAACTAAAAAACAATGGATGATCCATACATTTTAATTAGACTTCATACTTCAATAAAACAAAACATGTGTGAGTAAGCCATTAAACAAAAATTAATATGCAGAAATATAATTGTGTAGAACAGATTTCCCTACACTCTAAAGATAGCTCTGTACTATCAATACAATCTAAAACGATTAGTTAGGCGAGCAGTCATTACCGCTGGGCAGTGCTGGATTTAGGGTACTTGCGGCCCTAGGCCAAATTAACCCCAGCGGCCAAATTAACCCTTAGATGAAACTTCCTAGGGGTGATTGTGAGCAAGCCAACTTTCATTATTACATGTTGTATATTATCTCAACGGGCGGCTGGCCACCGAGAACCACGTCACTGTTCACGCTGCAGCACAGCCTTATTTAGATAATATTGATTGGCTTTATAGCTTTGGCTTTACCAATAAGATTGGTAAGATTATAAGATTTGGTTTTATATGTAGCCAAATATTTATAATATTGGCTTTACCAATATTATAAAGATTTTCATTTTCATTTTTTATGTTAGATATCGTTCTAGTAATTTAAAAGATAATAAATATTTCTACAGGCCAGTGAAGGGTCCACCTGCATTCTGTAGCCTTCTAAATCCTGGCACACATTAATATTTACTTAGCCAATACACTCAATTCTACAGATTAGGATAATATAGACTCCATGGGAGCAAAACAAGCAGTTCGATCGTTTGAACTGGCCGTACAGAAACACACAACGAAGTACGATAACCTCAGGAAAAAAACAATGTTCTCCACATAAAAATCTGCCAACCGACAAACGTATAGTTAATCTTACCGATGAGCAGTTGGACGAATCTACTATATTCGTACTAAGTAAAGGATTGAACTTTGCAGTCGCTCCTA
This sequence comes from Stictocephala bisonia, assembly GCA_035578905.1. Taxonomy (NCBI): domain Eukaryota; kingdom Metazoa; phylum Arthropoda; class Insecta; order Hemiptera; family Membracidae; genus Stictocephala; species Stictocephala bisonia. The sequence goes on along the minus strand of JAQJVL010001412.1, from coordinate 148,569 downwards.
AGTCACTTCCAGTAGAAGAAATTTTATGCAACATTGAAACAGCCATTTCCCACTTGAACAGAGATGAAGCAGAAGGAATAAGGCATGATGTCTCACACCTACTTAGAAATTCCAAACCCCCTGATTCGAATCTAACTTCATCTGAATTTACTGCTTTAGTGAAACTACGCAAAAGAGAAGACATAGTAGTTTTACCAACAGATAAAGGAAATGCTACTGTAGTCTTAAAACAAAAATTTTATAAAAACAAGGTTTATGAGTTACTGTCAGATCCCTCATATAAAGAAATCAGGAACCCTACTACTAGAATTAAAAACAAAATCAATAGCCTTATTAAGGACTCGTCCATTCCAACAGAACTCCATTGGAGTTTACCTACATCTGATCCGATTCCACCCAAACTCTATAGTCTCCCCAAGATCCATAAAGAAGGAACGCCGCTTAGACCAATAGTAAGTGCTATAGGTTCACCTACCCACAAAATAGCCAGATACATAGCTCAACTTTTACAGCCTCACATTGGAAAGACGGACACTCATGTTCAAGACTCCCGCCACTTCATCAGTATTATAAAGGATATTAACTTAACACCCACAGATCTACTGGTGAGTTTCGACGTGGTATCTCTCTTCACGAAAGTGCCAATGGATGACGTCATTCCACACCTTTCCTCTATTCTTTCGCCAGATCTTACTGAATTGGCTAAAGACTGCCTTGGGACAACATATTTTTACTTCGATGGAAAGTACTACGAACAAACTGAAGGTACAGCGATGGGTTCTCCACTTTCCCCAGTCATTGCCAACTTTTATATGGAAAAGTTTGAAAATCAGGTACTGCTTTCAGCTCCACTCAAACCTTATTGTTTCCTTCACTACGTAGATGACACGTTTGTGATATGGCCACATGGCCGGGATTCTCTAGATAACTTCTTAAGACACTTAAATTCTATACATAAAAACATTCAGTTTAATGTGGAATTAGAAGAAGATAGAAAGTTGCCGTTCTTAGATGTTGTGGTAGAAAGACATGGTTCTATTGGCCATTCCGTTTATAGAAAACCAACACACACAGATATATACCTAGATGCCAAATCACACCATTATCCGGCACAAAAACAATCCGTACTTAATACACTAATAAACCGTGCAATATCTTTGTCAGATAAAAATAGCTTTAAATCAGAAAAATTAAATCTGTTTAAAACACTTTAACAAAATGGATATTCGACAGCTAATATTAAAAAAGTATTTAGAAAACAAGTACAAAAAGTTAATCACATTCATAATACAGGAGAAGAAACCCAGCTTCCAGATAGGATTAAAACTGTTGTACTTCCATACATCAAGGGTACTACAGATAAATTAGCTAAAACTTTACGGAAATACAATATAAACACATTTTTCAAGCCACATAGGAAAATTAAAGACTATCTACGCAGTGTAAAGGACAAGATTAAACTTCAAACTCCCAGAGTGTACCATATACAGTGTAGTTGTGGTCAGTGTTATGTGGGTGAAAACCACCGTCTAATTTCTACAAGAATTAAACACATTCGTTGCACCAAGAAATTAGATACAGAGATATCAGCTGTGGCAAAGCACTCCACTGAAAATAAACATTTGATTTTACTTGACGAAACCACCGTTCTGGCCCCCATACAAGATAATTTTAAAAGAAAAATCAGAGAGGCAACAGAAATTAAAAAACATCCTAATAATATAAATCTTGATGATGGAATCAAAATTCATGATTCTTGGCTGCCCATAATAAACAAATTACCTAAATGTAAGAATAGTTTTAAATCAGTTGGAAAGACGACAAATGGCATAACTTCAAGTCACCCGGACACAGACCTTTGCGTACCTAAGCCTGCCCCTGGACATTCCAGACCCACCTGGGCCTTTCTAGAAACATCGAGGACAGGAATGCCCGTGGTTACAATTTGAGGCCCCGACAACATAAATAGAGTTAGCAGCAGAGTCTGATTTCATATACTCTGTGGATCGAGTAGCAGAGTGTGTCGCCCTGAAGATGAGTGCTGCAATGTGCTCGATACGTCGGCAATTTGTACATAGTGTACATAATAACCAGACACGGTCCAACCCGGATTACCATTCTGTAAATAGCTTGAATATCGACCGTGGAAGTCTCCATACGAAGCGTTAATATATATTTTTTACATATGCGATGGTTATCTTAATTAGATTGTATTGTTTGTTTAAAAAATGATGTATCTGATTTTATAAAATTAATAATAGCGGTAATTATTAATTTTATAAAATTCAATTTTTATTCTAAAAAGTTTTTTGTACAAAATGCTGCCCCCTTTTGCTTGCGGTCCTGGGCCGCGGGTCAGTTGGCCTAGTGGTAAATCCGGCACTGCCGTTGGGTACAATTTAAAACAAATTGGACGATTATTTGTTTCATGATTCAATTTTATTTCTCCACATTTTAATTGAATCAATGCAGGCAAAATGGAATTTATAAATTTTTAGGGTAGTACAAAAATACAAAATGAAATGATATTTTAATGTACAAATACTATAGGCTTACAATTGATGTGGATTAGTCAACTAACTATATATTGCTTACTATATACTACATATATATATATATATATATTGCATGTATTAAATACATATTGCAAAATTCAAGTATTATCAGTTGTTATGAAACCCCCCCAAAAGGACATATATGTACAAAAACAAGGGGGTAACTTGAACTTGACCATTTTGATAACAAGCGCAAGAAATAAAAAGAATACGGCTTGTCAAACTTAAGTCACAATGCTGCCCTTACTGTTTAGTTTCATGTGGCCAGACTGCTGAGTTGAGCGTCATAGTGAGTCACAGAATTTACCTGTTTAGTTCTGAATCATAATCACTCGTCTAACTGTGATTCCAAAATCGCTGTTACAAAATCACTGGGTGATCTATCACTAGTCACGATGCAGTTACATTCATGGATACAAGACAAGGCTGCCTCACAGCCCGAACTCAGTCTAATCATGTTCTCCCTTAACGTATATAAAATACTAATCAAATTCAACATTATTTAGAGCTTAGATGATATGACACATCGTGATTTTTACTCGGTTGATGAGTTTCTTACTATCGTCGGGTTCTAATTAAGAGATTCGGCCACTCCAATACCTTTAAGTACATTATTATGAAATGGACTTTTTTTATGAGTTAGTAAAGATTTAGGATAAAGATTTATTCAGTTCTCCTTCCAACTAATAATAACAACACCTACAAATTATATAGCGAAACTTGTTTAAAGTGCCGGCAGACGTAGAAGTTTGTCACAACTGTTGACACTGACATGCATTCGTAATGGCCCAACCACACACTTACACTGGTAATGTCTCTCACTCACTCATAAACGTACAGTGATAGTGATTCTCCTGCCCACATACACACTTACAGTGATAATGACCCTCCCACCCACCCACACACTTACAGTGGTGATGCACAATGAATAAAAAAAAAAAAAACAAGTTTAGAATATTATTTTTATACTTCCAAATCTGCTTGTAATATTTGTACTTCCATATTTGTAATATACAGCTAATAAAGAAATTCAAATTCATTTGCCAGTTTTCAACTAGCGATAAGTTGTAATTAGTGTTAGACGAAAAGTTATATACTCCTTAAAAGTAGTGCCTCCTGACGTCTTATTTCTGGAGAGGCTATTCCTGAATAAATAATCACGGTCACTCACTGACACTTACTGGCATCTTACCCCAACCATTGTAGTTCTACACGTGTATCAAACGCACACATTATATATGAATTTCAGCGTGATAACTAAAAAATATGGAGTATCGGGGGCCCAACACTACAATTTTTGAAAATGTAAAATTGTGTAATATTGACGTCATCCACCCAAGTAGAGTATCAAATTAAAATTAGTTTTGCCCTCAATATAAATATCCCTTCAGATTTTGAAAGGTGTAAGGGGATATATGCCCCTAAAACAGAAAAACTCTCTGACAACCAAAAAGGGGAGTAGTGGGGTTTTCTATGTAACAGGGGTACTGGGAAACTGGGAAATTATAAATGATAAATTTAGGTGGGTTGGTAGGTGGGTGGGTGGGTGGTTAAATTATCATTTATCAAAACATTGCAAAACTAGGCGGGTGGGGTGGGCGAGTGGGTGCTTGGTAGATGGGTGGGTGGGTGATGGGCAGGTGGGTGGGTAAAATTATCATTTATCAAAACATTGCAAATCTAGGCAGGGGGGATGGGCGAGTGAAACCTAACTTTTTCAACTTTATCTATGTTCTTTATTGTAAACCTAACTTTTTCTCGTATTTTTGTTGTTGTACCCATTACGCCCAAGCAAACAATAAGTATTGTGAAGATTTCGACAGTACTAAACCTTAACAGTACATTTTATATCTCGATGCGAACAACCTCTACGGATTCAGCATCTCGTAATGAGGTCTTGAAAAACTAAGTCGTAGTTTAAACCACCTATGACTAAAAGTGAACGGTGTGCAGTTTTTTAAGTTTCACGTAAACTTTCAAAATAAAATCTAATTCAACAAGAGAAGTTTACTTTCATATGATCTATAGTTCTAGTAATGAAGTCCAAAGAAAATAAATTGTTGACTCAAACCAACTATGACTAAAAACTAACAGTATAAATGTTGTTCAGTTTAACTCAAACTTTCACTATAATATAGAAATTGAAAAATGTAAGATCCATAGCTATTTTAGTATCTAGTTCTGACGTCCGAAGAAGTATACCGTAACTCAAACCGCCTACGACTAAAAGCCAATAGTGTGTAGCTTGGTCAGTATCACGCAATTTCAAAATAATATACGAATTTAAATCTATTTCAACAAAGGAAGTTTATTTTCTTTATATGTAATCCATACTCATCTTACTACTATTTTGTAGTAATGAAGTCCTAAGAAACTAAATTGTTCACTCAAACCAGCTATGCCTAAAACCAACTTAATGTCTAGTAATGCAGTTCGAAGGAACTTTGTAGCTTAAACGACATATGACAAAAACCCAATAGTTCGTTTCACACAACTTTCAAATTAATATTCAATTTTAAATCTACTTCAACTTTCTTGATCTGTGGTCCATAGTTATCTTAGTACCTAGTATTGATAACCGAAGAAACTAACAAAACCACCCATGACTAAATACCGAAAGTGTGCAGTTTGTTCAGTTTCATACAAACTTTCAAATAATATATATATTGAAAATCTACTTTAACAAGTGAAGGTTACTTTCTTGATTCTCTAAAAGCCAACAGTAAACAGTTTGTTCAGTTTTACTTAAAGTTTCAAAATAATATACAAATTGAAATTCTATTTCAACCAGGGAGGTTTACTTTTCTGATTTGAGAACCACAGTCATTGGTATCTAGTAATGAAGTCTGGAGAAATTAAACTGTAGCGAAAACCATCTATGAGCAAAAACCCACAGTATGCAGTTTGTTAAGTGTCGTACATACTTTCAAAATAATATGGAATTTGAAAATCTACATCAACAAGGTAGATGTACGTTACCCATACTCTGGTAACGTTCAACTCTTTTATAGTCGCATAAATCACACCACACTGCTCTTTTCAAAGAACGATTTTCCAAGTGTTTATACTCATTAAGAGATTCTTACATACTCAAACAAAGTTCAACTCTATCAATCAATTTAATACTTGTACTCAAGTCGAACTTAATCGATATTTTTCAATTTTATATACTATAAATGAGATATTGTTCTATGATATTTCCAAGCCCAACTCTATTCTTGGCCTTACCAACCAAATCAGGCAAAAATCATGTCTTAATACCTGTACCATTTCCGAATTAACAGATTTTTTTCAAGTTGTTACAGTTAAAAGGGGTTATTATTTTATACTATTTATAAGTTCAACTCTAATACTTAGACTTTTTCTAACTTTAATCGAACTTTTCCTAGTCCAACTCTACCATTAGTCATATCAACCAAATCAAACATCAATCATCTCTTATACTTGTACTCTTTTCGAACTTGATCGAGTTTTTTTAAAGTTGTTATATGTCTAGTTAGAGATTTTCTTTAGTACTCTTTTAAAGTTTAATTCTTTTTATCATCTTATGAACGAAACTAATCACATTCCAAAGTGAAAATACTTGCAATATTTTCATACTAAGACAAATTTTATTCTTAAATAGATATAATATTCCATACTCTTTTTAAGTTCATCTCCGGACTTTATTACTAGATACTAAGTGATTATGGATGTAAAGTCATAAAAGTAAACTGCCCTTGTTGAAGTAGATTTTTAGTTTGTATAGTATTATTAAAATTTGTGTGAACCTGAACAAAATGAATAATTTTAGCTTTTGAATAATTTGTGGTTAAAGATTATTGAAAGGTTAACATTGTTATGCCTTTTCACTCTCTACCCTCACAGCAATTGAAACATTGCTGTTTGTAGGCAGGTCGCTAAACAACCGCGACCGTAGCACTACTGCTCTAGTATGTTAATCAAATTTAGATAAAAGAAGATGAGGATAAAATATAATTAAAAGTCTCATTTATGTAATTTAGAAATAGGGCGCACCGAATTGGTGTTTGTGAAAACGGATATTGGCAAATTTCTCTACCTCCATGCCCAACTGGTAATTCCTCATTGGATTACTTATTTATTGATGTCATGTAGTGGCTTCGTGCCTATTTACATCTGAAGAGACTAAAATGAAGTCGAAACAACAGTATGCACACTTCCGCCCTGAAAGATGGGTCGCTCGTATTTCACTTAGCGCAGGCACAATCAATTTAGAATTTCCAATTCACGCCACTGCAAAAGACCGTCAACACACGAGTCGTAACGTGCGACAGCTCTAGTGCTCAGAGAGGCTGGAGTCCGGTTTTGGAATTTTAATCAATTGGAGAATTGGCATAGCTACAATTTAGCTTCTTCATTACTTGAAACTAAAATGATTATGGATCGCAATTCAAGAAAGTAAACTTCTCTTGTTGATATAGATTTTCAAATTCCATATTATTTTGAAAGTTTGTATGACACTTAACAAACTACATACTGTGGGTTTTTGCTCATAGATGGTTTGCGCTACAGTTTAATTTCTCCGGACTTCATTACTAGATACTAATGACAATGGTTCTCAAATCAGAAAAGTAAACCTCTGGTTGAAATAGAATTTCAATTTGTATATTATTTTGAAACTTTAAGTAAAACTGAACAAACTGTTTACTGTTGGCTTTTAGAGAACCAAGAAAGTAACCTTCACTTGTTAAAGTAGATTTTCAATATATATATTATTTGAAAGTTTGCATGAAACTGAACAAACTGCACACTTTCAGTATTTAGTCATGGGTGGTTTTGTTAGTTTCTTCGGTTATCAATACTAGGTACTAAGATAACTATGGACCACAGATCAATAAAGTTGAAGTAGATTTAAAATTGATATCAATTTGAAAGTTGTGTGAAACTGAACGAACTGTGTACTATTGGTTTTTTGTCATATGTCGTTTAAGCTACAAAGTTCCTTCGAACTGCATTACTAGACATTAAGTTGGTTTTAGGCATAGCTGGTTTGAGTGAACAATTTAGTTTCTTAGGACTTCATTACTACAAAATAGTAGTAAGATGAGTATGGATTACATATAAAGAAAATAAACTTCCTTTGTTGAAATAGATTTAAATTCGTATATTATTTTGAAATTGCGTGATACTGACCAAGCTACACACTATTGGCTTTTAGTCGTAGGCGGTTTGAGTTACGGTATACTTCTTCGGACGTCAGAACTAGATACTAAAATAGCTATGGATCTTACATTTTTCAATTTCTATATTATATTGAAAGTTTGAGTTAAACTGAACAACATTTATACTGTTAGTTTTTAGTCATAGTTGGTTTGAGTCAACAATTTATTTTCTTTGGACTTCATTACTAGAACTATAAATCATATGAAAGTAAACTTCTCTTGTTGAATTAGAATTTATTTTGAAAGTTTACGTGAAACTTTAAAAACTGCACACTGTTGTCTTTTAGTCATAGGTGGTTTAAACTACGACTTAGTATTTTAAGACTTCATTACGAGATACTAAGATAACTATGGATCACAAATCAAGATAGTTAACATCCTTGTTGAAGTAGATTTAAGCAATAGAAAGGGAAATCTCTATGAAGATCGTCTAGGGATGCATCATATGTTAGGTCTACCTCAAAAACATAACCCTTGTTACCATCATCAGCCAGGCTAGGAATGTGAATTGTTTCTATTTCGCTTTGACTCAACCATTGAAAATTACCTGTCGGAAGGTTTTGAGACATGCTGAATCCGTAGAGGTTGTTCGCATCGAGATATAAAATGTACTGTGAAGGTTTAGTACTGTTAAAATCTTCACAATACTTATTGTTTGCTTGGGCGTAACGGGTACAGAAAAAAAATCCAAAAAAAGTTAGGTTTACAATAAAGAACACAAATAAAGTTGAAAAAGTTAGGTTTCACTCGCCCACCCCACCTGCCTAATTTTGCAATGTTTTGATAAATGATAATTTTACCCACCCACCCGCCTGCCCATTACCCACCCTCCCACCTACCGACCACCCACTCGCCCACCCCACCTGCCTAGTTTTGCAATGTTTTGATAAATGATAATTTTACCCACCCACTCACCCACCCACCTGCCCACTTACCCACTTACCCACCCACCTTAATTTATCATTTATCATTTCCCAGTTTCCCAGGACCCCCGTTACATATAAAATCCTACTACTCAGGGGTAAAACTAAAATAAAACGCTCAATTTGGGTACCAAACTATAGGTATTTATCTCCTAAATATCATTATACCATTGTATTTTTTAAGAAAGGAAGAAAGTTTAAGGGTTCCCCCCTCCAATTAAAAAATATGCTCAATAAAACCAAAATTGGGAAATGTTAAACTAATACACCCATCTAGATTATTTAAATTCTTCTCTTAATTTCCAATATACCATCAGATTTTAGAAAATACTATGTTTATGGCTCCACTGCCTCAAAAGCCAAAATTCATGATCGTAAACCCTGGCGAGGCCGTAAGCCGATCTTCCTCACGAGGCGACATGTCAAGATCCACTAATGGAACTGTAGCAGAGTGACTTGGTGAGGCCGCAGGCCAAACTTTCCACTGCCAGGCTGTAAGGCCGAGTTCCAAAAAGGGGCCTCTTCGAGGCCATAGGCTGAGCCCCCTCACAAGGCAGCCGGCCGAGCTTACATCATGAGCGTAGCAAGTGGCGATGGGGTTGGCACGCGAATGTGTAGGGGTGTTCTCTAATATATATATATATATATATATATATATATATATATATATATATATATATATATATATATATATATATATATATATATCAAATCAAATCAAATCAAATCAAATATTTATTTGCAATGACATTACAAAAATGTATAGCAAACGTCATCCCTATATAAAAATCTAAAACATACATCCCACATAAAAGCCTTTGTCAAAACATACATCATTTACGGTTGCACTCATATTCACTCATACCAAATCCCCACTTCCGACACCGGTTGTCAGTCTTCTGATTATGCGGTCTCCCAGTTGTATGCCATAAACTCGTCCACACTATAAAATGCATGAGACGCTAAACAGCGTTTGAGACGAGTTTTTAACACCTTGAGCGTTGGGGCATTCTTAATTGAATCCGGCAACTTGTTGACAAAACGAACACCTGCGTGTGAGGGCAAGCGTTCGTGGACTACCGTCCTGTGATTCCCAGTACGGTAGTTGTTTCTGCCTCTTGTGTCGTGTGTATGTATGTCCCGGCCACTTGTCATAACGCTTTTGGATATGCTAAATAGGGTTGTCTCCAGTATGTAAAGGCTAGGCAATGTCAACAGTTGCAATTTTTTGAATGTTTCTTTGCAGGTTTCTCTGAACTTTAATTGTGCAACAATGCGAACCGCTCGTTTTTGCAATTTAAATGCTCTGCTAAACTGATTGTTTGCAGAAGCTCCCCACAGCACCACACCGTAGGTGAGATGGGGGTAAATCAGACCGTAATACGCCGTCATTAGAACTTGAATTGGGCAGAATTTTGCTAACGTCCTCAAAACATAAATGCCTGAGGACAATTTGGAGTAAATATGGTCCATGTGCGAATTCCAGGTCAACCCTCGATCCAAGTGTATTCCCAAGAATTTTGAACTAACAGTCTCATCTAACCGTTTATCTGCCAGCCAATTGAGTGGTCTCTCCATGTCATCATATGGTCGCAACGAAAATGACAAAACATTACATTTTGAGGGGTTTACTTCAAGATTGAGACTGTTGAAATATTGGACACAATTGTTTAAATCAAAAAAAGCTTGTTGTTCAAGGATCGGTGTTAATTTGTTTCTGAATAAAAGGGTCGTGTCATCTGCGTACTGAATGAGTTGCCCATGCATTAGCGATGACCCTATGTCGTTGACATAGATGAGAAAAAGAATTGGGCTGAGTTTTGAGCCCTGAGGAACTCCATATCTCAGCTTCATTGGTTCAGATAATTTGTCTGAAATTTGGACAACTTGGAATCGATTTTTCAGAAAAGAGTGAAGCCACTTGAGCGGCACTCCTCTTACACCATAAAATTCAAGTTTGTCAAGCAGCTTAGAGTGGTCAACACAATCGAAAGCTTTTGACAAGTCGAGAAATACACTAAGTGTGTAATCTCGACCTTCTAATCCCTCAACAACCTTTTCGACTAGACTCACAACAGTGTCTACTGTCGATTTGTTTTTTCTGAAACCAAATTGGTTGTCAGAGAGAAGGTTGTGTCTGTTTAGAAACTGCACCATTCTAATTAAAAAGAGCTTTTCGAATACTTTGCTTAAAACTGGCAAAATTGAGACAGGCCTGTAATTATTTATGGAATAAGGATCGTTTTTCTTTAAAATTGGACATACTTTTGCAACTTTAAGGAGTGAGGGAAAAACTCCATTTTCGAAAGATGAATTTATCAATTGCGTCAATGGTGTAATGATCTGTTTCGCAAACTTTTTAGTGAGCCACACGGACATTAAATATATATAGTTTGATTTTTTGGCTGGGAGCTGCTGAATAATTTTCTCGACCTCTTCCTCAACTACCGGAGCCAGTACCATTGATGTAACTGGGCTCCGTATACGCATAGGGGTTTCTTGTGGAGGTGAATGACAGGCGCCGAGCTCAAAAGCAACAGACGCGAAGAATCTATTAAACTCGTTTGCCACGTCGGTCGAATCGTCCACAAGTCTTTCCCCAACTTTAACTTTAATTTGTTTCCGTTCTATTTGCTTATTGTTTATGATGTCCCACACCGTTTTGGGAACATTTTTAGATAACATGTATATCATTTTTAGATATATATATATGTAATGTACGGACAAAAAACCGTACGATATTTATTCATCTGTACATCATGAGAGAAGACTATTGTGAGAAATAATAATATTTGTTGTATCCACTTAATGTATCAGAAAAGTGATCCTTCTCTCTCAAGAGACATAAGCGTAGTAAAAAAAGAAGAAAATAAACTAATTCCCTTGGTTTGAATATAGACAGATTTGTGCTCTTATCACAAAAGGAGAATCAAAGAGTTAAAAAGAGCAACTTCTTATAACAATTTAGTAATACTCATTGAAAATGACTATAGTAATACATGTACATTTTAGTCCTAACTATCTACACTAGATTTCCAGTACATTGCAAATACAACACGCATGGCGGTAAGAGCCAAAACTACATACTTGGCCATACATACGTATCTACTTCCATGATTTGTCAACTAGTGATTGCATTGTTGCTTATCATACTTAAACTACAGACATTTATTATGCTTATATTTTACATTTACCTGTTATTATTTTCATCTTCGTGTACATTGGATTGAATGATTCAGGCTTATTTAATATCAGCATCCTGATAAACATTGTAAGGAATTCTTTACAGACCTTAAAGGACAGAAATTTGGATTTAATTAATCTTATATTCTGTTTCTTACTAGCCTTTGTTGACTTATCTTCTCACACACAATATAGACTATTAATATTTCCTACTCACTCTTCTATTGTTTATTCTTTGGAATCTTAAAAAGATCCTTTATAAATTAGCTGCTGTCTTTGGAATTATACTATATAATTCTAGCTTCAATTACGCGTTTTTTCACTTCGTGTTTCTTTTGAGACTATAATCTTGTGTCAGTAATTTAAAATACCAGATTCAAGATAGTGTAAAGGCCACCATTTAAACTCATTTAAAAATTCGTAATTTGCTATTGATCTTCACATTGCACGCTTCCTCTTATGCCAAGTTGCACCGTCCTAAGCTCTCTCGTTCATACGGTGAAATAGTGTTTAGTGACTGACTAAGATTCTGATTTACCGGTATCGTGGTATTTGTTTTATATTATTTAGAAAACGTTTTTTAAAATACTACCTTAGTATATATCTAGAGCATTACAAATATTTATGCTAAGTTTCTTTGTACAAAGCCTTGTAGTTTTTGAGGAACTGTGGTTGACTATAGTTCCATAGGATGGGAGCAACCAATTGACATGGACCAGTATGGAAATATGAGTTCAGAACAACTCTGGTTTTGGTGAGAATATTAATCACTGGTTATTTTTGTACATAGTCTATTCCAGCAGAATAACTTAGAATATCTAACCCTACGGAAAATTATTGCAAAGTCCATAGAATCTTCTATTAGGGAGCTGCAATGATGTACTGGCAATCCATATTTTACATTCTATGTGTGTTTATTTTTTTCCGTCAGGTTTTCTGGATATTTTACGTCAGTCCTCTGAATATTTTTATATTCACCACCAATCATCGTAAGTGAGCAATGCTTTTTTACTGTCTTGCTTGTTGTTTACTAACGGACAGTTCCTAGGTAAACACTTGTTCGTTGTAATCATAGGTTACAATGTAAAAATAGGCCTAATTTATTTTTTATTTTTGTGTGATTGTTTCAAAATAGGTTTTATTTACAGTAAAAAATACAATCAATCAATCAATAATTTATTGGGCACAATTGACAATATATCTTTCATTTGCTAAGTCAATATTATACATTGAGTATATAGCTAAATAATTTTTAAAAAGTCAGCATGAACTATATACAGTTAAATACAAATATTTACAAAATAAGAAAACTAAAAATACTTAAAACATATTTACCTTTAAATCAAGAATGTTGGAACTATTTTACATGACCACCAGCCACATATTCCTTGACGCTGTAATGGCATTTATCAATGAGGTATGTTTTTACCTAACGCCGGAACTTAGTGCAATCGGACTCCTTCCTCAGTGCAATTGGAAAGCTATTGAATATTTTGACTCCATTGTATAGAAGGTTCCGTTTTAAAAAAGAAGTAGAATGAGAAGGAATGTCAATCACAGCTATTGTAAATTAGTTATTTATTTAAAGTACATTGTCATATTCTAACATATTTATTTTATACATTGGTGCATTATCATAAAATTATCATCACCCATCCACCCACCAATACACGTACGGTGATATTTATCCACCCACACACCCATACACGTACGGTAATATCAGGTTTGTCCCACCCACCCAACCATACACGTACGGTGGTATTGACCCACCCACCCTCCCATACACGTACAGTGGTACTGACCCACCCGACCACCCCTACACGAACAGTGGTACTAACCCACCCACCCGCCCACCCATACACGTACAGTAGTACTGACCCACCCACCCACCCCTACACAGACAGTGGTACTAACCCGCCCGCCCGCTCCTACACGTACAGTGGTACTGGTAGGTCTACTAACCAAATACTGGTTTGAACTTGGTGAAAGTTTCTCTAACTAGCTAATTTTTTTAATTGAAAATAATTATTAAATTTATATACATAAACACCCATTCTTTGTTAGATTTAATATGACACCACTCGTCAGATTAAATTCAAACAATCAATTTTTGATAGTAAATTCGTAATAACAACGTCTAATTTATTAAAGATAATTCTTTATATAAATCTCAATAACTGTTGTATGTCCAAGCTGGCCTCACGCCATGGACGGTAAAGTTCGTTAAAGCTACCGTAAACCCACACACGTAGAGTGGTAAATGACCCACTGGCCCGCCCACACACATACAGTGATAAATGATCAATACCACTGTACTTGTAAGGGTAGGTGTGTGGGTCAATACCACTGTACGTGTATGGGTGGGTGTGTGGGTCAATAGCACTGTACGTGTATGAGCGGGTGGGTGGGTCAATAGTACTGTACGTGTATGGATGAGTGGGTGGGTTAATACCAACGGAGGTGTATGGATGGGTGGATGGTACTCCTACTGGTAAGCCACTACAGGGTACATTCTTTTAATTGTAATAATCTAGTAAAATTGTCAGACTGTCACTGTTGTCAGATATACAGTTACAGGTTTTTAGGTGATCGCTTATAATATTATAAATATATAAAATATATGTTTAATTGGGAGAATGGGATCAATATGGGATCAATATGGGATCAATATGGGATCAATAAGATTGCTATGTGTTTTGAAAATAAATACTCGGCTGGGTTTGATGACATCCCCATTACACTTATAAAAAATTGTATAAAAATTATTGCAAAACCTTTAGCCCATCTAATTAATTCTTCAATTCAGGCCATTTTCCTGATAGATTAAAAATTGCTAAAGTGATCCCAGTGTATAAAAAGGGAGATTACAAAGACTTTTCATCATACCGTCCTATATCGCTTCTCCCAACTTTCTCTAAAATATTTGAAAGGTGTGTGTATAATCAACTGTTGAATTATCTTGAAAATAATAATTTATTGGACAAGGAACAGCATGGCTTTAGGCCTGGAAAATCCACCATCACTGCTGGTGTTAATTTTATTGAAAACATTATAAGTGCTATTGATAAAGGTGAGAACGTAGTAGGTATTTTTCTTGATTTATCACGTGCCTTTGACAGCGTCTCTCACACAAAATTAATAACAAAATTAAAGGAACTTGGATTACGTAGGAAAGAAATAGATTGGTTTGAGTCATATTTAAGTGAAAGACCTCAATATGTAGAGATTAAACATAGAGAAGAAACTCATTCGTGTAATTACATAAGAAAATTTGCATCAAAATCTCAAAGAGTTAAGCATGGGGTGCCTCAGGGTTCCATTCTGGGACCTATTCTTTTTTTATGTTACATCCAAGGCCTTCCACAAAAAGTAGTTAATAGTGATCTCTGTCTTTATGCAGATGACACTAATATGGTGGTTACTGGGAAAAATCAAGAAGATATTGAAATATCATCTCTTTTAGATTTATCAGAGGTCAAATCATTTTTTGACTCAAACAACCTTCTTCTAAATTCCACAAAATCTACCTTTTTATCGTTTTCTACAAAACAGGCCAGAAAAAAGCTTCAACCACACATTTCAATAGAAGATGATTTTTTGATTCAATGCAGCAGTACAAAATTTCTAGATTTGACTATAGATGAACATTTATCGTGGGATATCCATGTGGACAACATTACTCGCAAACTTTCTTCTGGAATCTATGCCTTACGACGAATGTCAAAATTGTGCAATACAGAAACTATGAGAATGATATACTATGCTTTTATACATTCCCATATATCTTACGGTATTAGTATATATGGCGCAACAACTAAACAGAATGTAGATAAAATCTTGATATTACAAAAAAAGGCACTCAGAATAATGTTCAAACTGAATATAATGGATCATGTAAAGCACATTTTTTCCGAACAAAACATACCGACAGTATACAGCCTATACATTATTGAATGCATTACATTTTTTAAGTCAAACTGCAGTGAATCTCTAATACAATCCAAACACAATTATGACACACGTAATAAAATATCCTTAGATCGACACAGCTTGGAATTCTATAAAAAGAAAACAAGCTACATTGGAAAACATTTCTTTATGCAGTTACCAACTGATATTAAGCTTGAAAATAATGCGAAAAGTTTTGAAATCAAAATAAAAAGATATCTAACTGAAAAAGCACTCTATTCAATTAATGAATATTTTTGTTCTTGAGTACTGAGAGCCTGGTCTTCCAATAAATTCAATAAGTCCCATTATTGTTATTATTTGTTTTATTTTTTATAGTCATATATCTCGTAGTTTTATTTTAGTTTAAGCATTTAAGTATTAAGACGCTATTCTTTGTATATGTGTACAAAAAATTATGAATAAAGAATTTGAATTTGAATTTGAATTTACTAAAAATCCCTGTTTTTAGTAGTAACAAAATACTCCTCGTAATTTTGAATACTCTAACAATTATTTTCCCTATGTCAATAAGTAATTAATAATAATTAAAGATACACGTTCAATACGTAAAGTGGTATTGACCAACCGGCCCACCCGCCCGGTCAATATACTACCACTGTACGTGTATTGGTGGGCGGGTGGGTCATACCACTGTATGCGTATGGGTTGGGGCACAAAATGCACAAGTATACTACAGTACAAGTACAAAATGTGCAAATATTATGGTGAGCGTGGTTCACTGAAATCGATCACCATAATATTTGTGCATGTTGTGCTTATATTGTAATAAATTTGTGTTGTGTGACGTTTACTTGTACTGTATATATACAAACACGTATTATGCTAATTAAAAACAGTGGTATTGACCAAATGGTTATTGCGGAGGTTGTAAATATGGTTAGAAGCTGTTGAAAAATGGTGAAAATTTCGTTTAACAAAGCTCAGGGGTTTTAGAATAAATATTGAAGGGAAGCTAAGAACGTTATATGCTCGGAAGTATTCACGAAAAGAGTCACACCTTTTTAATGAAAATATCTCCCTTATTGCTTTTTTTTGCAATCTAAACAAGAATAGCGTCCTCCGAGACTCTCCACCCCACACGAGAACTGCATACACAAGGTGTCGATACAGCAATCCGTAGTAGGCAGTGAGAAGGACATCAGGGCCTACCGTCTCTGTCAGATTCCCCAATATTAAGATTCCAGTACCCATTTTATTGGACACATTCATGGGGTAAAAACTCAATGTATTGTCTAGAGTTAAACCCAGGAATTTCACAGTCTCCGATGATTCTAGTTCTATGTCTCCAAGGAAAACACTGAACCCAAAGTTAAAATCAGACGAATTTTGACTGAGGCGAAATTTAATTAGGCGTGATTTTACTGAATTAACTTAAAGAAATGGTCCTCAAACCACTGAAGGAGGTTATTAGATTCCAGAAGAGCAATGATTTCTAATTGTTCTCGAGAAGGTGCGGACAGAGAGAGGGAAGTGTTATCAGCAAAAAGGCAAACTTGGGTAGTTTTTACTGTAGTAGACAGTTAGTGGGTGAATTAGATCCAGGTCTCTGTAGTATCACAGAAAATGAAGGCGCTACCTTTTAATTAATTAATATTACCAACCCCCCGTGGGAAAATTCCCTCTCTAAATTTCCCTCAAATTCCTAAATTTCCCTCCAAATTCCCACATCGTACTATATAAAATGAAATTTTTTCAAGATGGCGGCATTTCCCTTGTTATACTATATAAAATACACTCCTAATCTTTTCCCCGTTATACTATATAAAATGTAAAAAGATGGCGGCCTTTTATATATGTACTATAATAAATGCTTTCAATTATTTCCGTCGGCTACCTTCGTACGCATCAGCTGCTGGTCCGGCGCGCATGCGCGTTGTTACTCTACTCATATATACACTATAACAAATGCAATATTTCGTATATACACTATAACAAATGCATTATGGCTGACCCGATCGCAACGCTCCTAGCGGCAACATCGATCGCAGCGGACCTGGTGGCAAAACTTAGCGCATCCTTTCGGAAACATGGCACCTTCGGAAGGGAAGTCCCCGTGGGAAAATTCCCTCCCTCAAATTCAATCGTTATACTATAAAAAATGCAAAAGATGACGACCATTTACATATGTACTATATAAAATGCTTTCGTGTACTTACGGCGACTGTCGGCTACCTTCGTACGCTATTCACCCGTCAGCTACTGGTCTGGCGCGCATGTGCGAGGACTTGTGCTCGGTGGACAAGCGCGTTACGTCACCACTCATACAGCGGCTGCGAAACTCGGGTATAGGACTCCGGACGCCAGACTGGTTTTCCTTGATGGGCATGCGCCAATGTGTGCCGCGCTCTACTCCCTCCCTACCTACCACAAGTAATCTTTCTCACACGTACTGTTAGCCTACATATTTAAATAAATTTTGAATTTAATTGTTCTGAATTTTTAATAAATACACTGTTAACCTAGCTTTCTTATATAACATGCGCTCTTAAGTTCGGGTACTCCCACTCATCTGCGGCTTCCTTTAACAAACATTGTTACCTACATACTTCCGTTAAAAATATCTAATCACAGTTGGGTACATACTTAACACTCTAGGCAACCCGCAATACACGTTTTATTTAAAAATTAAGGGGCAGCTATTATTTATATTAATTATTTACTTATTTTTTATTTTTATTTAATACATTGTTAACTTTAGGGTCCTTCTACCCCCTCCCATCTACTTCCGGTTAAATTCGTATGGATACCTTCATATCAAACACACCCGACATCCTCTAAACTTAACACACTAGCTGAACACTCTTACCCTAGAGCCCTCATGCCTACCGGACTATCCAACCTAAATTACTTTAACTGTACTTACAAAGTCTACTGGTGGCCGGGCTTTACCACATCCGCTTCCGTTATTGGTCACAAGCTTCACATCTTAGTATAATATGTTTTCTTTCATTAACTATCATCATGTACTATAACAATTTCCTATTTTCGTCCACCTTTGCATGCGTGTACATGTTACCTAGGTTACATTACTTATTTTCAGTCACTTTCATTATCAATTCTGTGGACTCAAATACCTCACTTCCTATCCACGTTCCTATCCAGAACCTATCAGTCCCCCTACATAACGAAACTAGCACACCTAGCCTCACTTCCTATACTCAAAAATTCCTTCCTTTGTACTATAGCGACACTCAAGGACTAATTCACTACCATTTCACAATCTGTATCTCACTGCCTCTGCTCGATGCACTGGCAGTCCAATAGTTCTCGCGCACTTTTCTTATCGAAACCACTTCCATTACCACAAGCAATATTTTACATCCCGTACGTTGTCTTTTATTTGCAAAATGTCTTTTAATAATATAGTACAATTAATTAATATTGTATATGATTCCTTCTGAACATTTATTAAAAACAGTACTACACTAGATGACGTAATCGGATTTTCATGTCTGGACAGGCGCGTGACCTGATTGCCCCCTCCCCCTCCCCTCCCTCCCACCTCCCCTCCCCTCCCTCCTCCCCTCCCCTCCCCTCCCCCATCCATCCCTACTTCACTGAACAACACAATCAATCTTTCTCACTTCTGCTCTTGCGCTCGTACTGATCAGACGTGTCTTCACTTTGCTCCTACTTGCAATCGATATCAGTAATAATACTCGATATTAAATACATTATTCTCATCATAAATACTTTATCTTTATTCTTGTAATTTATATTTTGGACACCGTTCTCTGTACGGTATTTCGAAAGTGATATACTGAGATTAAGTCCCGCTATACAGTATAACTATTCCTTGCGTTTGATTTGATTGACTAACGTTTGAATATCCTTTTTTACTTTGATTTAATAATTAATTTTTATCGAAGGTAAATTTCATTGTATCCTAACCTAACCATGGAATCCTTTGCCATTAACGATAACCTAGTCACCATTTCCCGTCAATTTGATACTTCCGGTTTCTGATCTCCTTAACGTACTTACTGAACATAAAAATAAAATTATGTCCGAAATAAATAAACACCTAAACAGACTCGGGGGAGTCAAATGGTACATTGCGGTCCAAATTAAATTCACAAAAATTGTTAACAACGAAGAAATGACTACAACTCCCTTCTTTCACGGTAAAACTCGTCCTTTGCTACCTTCCGATTCTCTAGATACTCAATACTCTGAAGCTACAGACAAAATTTTAGAAAGCGTGGCTAAGTGGGTAAGTCAAGGTAGTGGGTGGGTACTTGAAAACGTTTTACGACTCGATCTGTTCATTGTTAAATTTCAACCTTTGTACGCCTCTTCTTACATACCCACCCCGAAAAAAATTGCTCACCCTACTAAGGGAATTGTAAATATTAAGAACGACGATCAAAAATGTTTCCTCTACTCTGTACTTGCTCAATTGTACCCCGATAAACATAGACGAGTAAGTTATTATGAAATCTTAGAATCTAAATTAAACATGTCTGGGATTAGCTATCCTGTCAAAATTACCGATTTAGATAACTTTGAAAAATTGAACCCCACTTTATCCGTAAATGTATTTGGATTTGAAAAAGACGAAATTTATCCTTTACGTATAACCAAAGAAAAATTCAGACTTCACCACGTAAACTTGTTACTACTGACTACTGACACTACCTCCCACTACTGTCTGATTACAAACATGTCCCGACTTTTAGCTCACTTAACTAAACACAAACCAGCTATGTTCTACTGTGACTACTGCCTACACAGATTTTCTAACCAAGACTTACTTACTAACCACTTACCTTTGTGTTCACCACACGGTGCACAAAAGACTAGACTTCCTACTGATGACGAAAAATACATGTCCTTTACAAACTACACACTTACTCACAAAGTACCATTTACTATTTACTGTGACTTTGAGTCCTTTGTCGTTCCAATCGACACAGCACTGAATGACCCTACTACTTCACACACTACAAACACTGCCCACCACGTCCCCTCTGGTTTTTGCTACGTAATTATTGACAGTGATGGCAAAATCGTAAAACAACCCAAAGTCTATAGCGGCCCGACGTTGTAGATACTTTTCTAAATTGTTTGATTGCAGAGTCTAAAGAGCTCTTACCAATTATTCATAAAAACATTCCTATTAATATGTCTCCGCAAGACAAAATTGTTTTCAAAAATGCTACTACCTGTCACCTTTGTCAAAAACCTTTACACGGAGACAAAGTAGCCAACCATAATCATTTAACGGGTGAGTTCTTGGGACCCGCCCACAATTCATGTAACTTAAACTACCAAGTACCTAAACACATTCCAGTCTTTTTCCATAACCTCAGAGGTTATGACTGCCACCACTTGATCCAAGGGCTAGGCAAATTCAAAAAAGAAAAACTGTCATGTATCGCTACAACTAGTGAGCGGTACATTTCAGTCACCCTTGAGTCACTTCGTTTCCTGGATTCTTTACAGTTCCTAAACGCCTCTTTGGACACACTCGTGTCCAACCTAGTTTCTGACGGGGCTTCCAAATTCAAAATTTTAGGGCAGTGTATGTCCAACACAGACTTACTCTTAC
Organism: Stictocephala bisonia; assembly: GCA_035578905.1. Taxonomy (NCBI): domain Eukaryota; kingdom Metazoa; phylum Arthropoda; class Insecta; order Hemiptera; family Membracidae; genus Stictocephala; species Stictocephala bisonia. The sequence goes on along the minus strand of JAQJVL010001412.1, from coordinate 127,202 downwards.
GAAAAGGCGTCTTTCCCTACACTTACATGACCAATCAATCAAAATTTAATGATACTGAACTGCCTCCCAAGGAGGCGTTCTACAACGACCTGACCAAAACACCTATATCCGACGAAGACTACACACACGCACAGACTGTGTGGAATACTTTTGACATGACTTCAATGAAACAGTACCACGACCTTTACTTACTCACAGACGTGTTATTACTTGCCGATGTGTTTGAAAATTTTAGGACGACAAGTATGACTTACTACGGGATTGACCCCTGTAACGTCTACTCTGCCCCCGGACTGGCATGGAATTCCATGCTCAAAATGACAGACGTACGTCTTGAACTACTTACTGACATAGACCAACACTTGTTTGTTGAGTCTGGGATCCGGGGCGGTGTCTCCCATGATACCTAACCCGGCACGCCCAGGCCAACAATCCCTACTTACCCGACTTTGACAACACAAAACCAACCAATTACTTACTTTACCTCGATTGTAACAATTTATACGGAACCAGTATGTCAGATAGACTCCCAGAGTCTGATTTTAAGTGGATCGACCCACAGGACATTGACATTACAAACGTACCCGACGACTCTGACATTGGTTACATTTTAGAAGTCGACTTACACTACCCAGACCACTTACACGACTTACATTCAGACTTTCCACTAGCCCCGAACGAAAAGTAGTGACATACGACATGCTATCGACATACTGTAGGGACTTACTTCATGAACTCGACTATAAACCTCCCAAGACTGAAAAACTACTGACTACTCTCTCTGACAAAACCAAGTACGTTGTACACTACAGGACTCTAAAACTTTACTTACAACTGGGACTTGTACTGACTAAAATACACAGAGTTCTTAGCTTTAAACAGTCTGCTGGTTAGCCCCATTTATTAACTTCAATACCGAAAAAAAGAAAACAGTCTAAAAACAACTTCGAAAAAGATTTTTTTAAGTTAATGAACAACGCCACATATGGTAAATCTTTGGAAAATGTTAGGTCACGTATTGATTTTAAACTTGTAAACTAACGAGAAACAATTGGTAAAATGGACAGCTAGTCCCAGACTCAAGACTTTCTTTGCTTACAATAAAGATATCGCGGGATTGGCTTTAAAAAAAACAAACCATCTTCTTAAACAGACCCATTTATGTTGGATTTACAGTTTTAGAAATTTCGAAATTAATAATGTACAATTTTCATTACAACTGGGCAGTTACAAAGTATGGGAAAAAACATAAAACTTTGTATGACTGATACTGATTCTCTATTTTACAATGTTTATACTCCCGACGTTTACACAGATATGAAAAACGAGTTACACCTTTTTGATACTTCAGGACTATCCACCTAGCCACCCATGTTATAGTGTAGAAAACAAAAAAGCGTTAGGAAATTTAATGACGAGTTAAATTCAAATCCGGCTAGGGAAATAATTGGCTTGAGAGCGAAATGCTACTCTATTCTAAATTCAGATCTAGAGGAAAAGAAGGTGGCTAAAGGCGTCCCCCGAGTAGCGATAAAAAAACAACTAAACATGAAAATGTACAAAAACTGCTTGCTTAAACATTCGAGATAAAATAAAGAAGGAAACAAACCCCCATTCATGAACGCAATATAATCCCTACCGTAAAGACCAATATAAGATGGTCAAACCAGGTTTACTCTCAGAGTTATCCAAAATAAACGGGTTTATTAATAAACTGTAACTGGTGCCAAACCATAGAAAATGCCACCTGCCAAAGTATAATGGCAAAACTGTCCAACAACGGTCCCCACAAAAAATGACCCCCCCAAACACGCACAGAACACAATCCATAAACGCCCACCGACCAGCAGAACCTTTTAAATTCTCTTACCCACATAATTACTAAAAACCAATCGAAAACCCGCCATTAACCCCCCCCAAAAATAGTACCCCATCCACAAAAACATCCCAAAATACAGACAACAAAAAGTTCAAAAAAAAACAAAACTCAACCAAAAATTTCATTCCAACCCAACAACATAAAATCTTCCATAAAAAAAACGCCCATCCCTAAAATAAATCCCACACCCACCCACCCACATATTTAATTATAACCCATACCACTAAAACCCAACCACCATATAAAAACCCTCTCATCACACACCCCGTTACCAGCCGCCAACTAAACTACCCCCGCGGCCTACCCAACCAACCATCCGCCCCACCCACACCTCTCCAACCCCTACCACCCCACCGCTACGCCACACTATACAATCACAGTTTACCACTACCCTCAGATCTTCCAAACGTACAATATAAATCTGGAACCAATCCCCAACCAAACATCCAGAGAAATATTTGCATCACCATCCAATAACAATACCTAAACTTAATTATACCTCCCGCCTCACCCCACCCAACGTACACACCCCCATCCACACTCCACTGAATATAAACCCCACCAGCTCCACCCCACACCCCCCAAACTCCCCACCTACACCAAATTCCACCACCTCCTTCATCACACCAACAACCCCCCATACCATATAAACCATCCAAAAACCACCCAACATTCCAAACCCTCCCGTCGATTCCCCCAATCACGCCCCAAAATAACTCACGCTACCGAAACACACTACCACCAAACCCTACTAACCCTACCCCCCAACAATACCCCCGTTAACATACTAATGACAACCCTACATTCACCAAATTACACACCCCCGCTCACACCCCAATCAAAACCCATCCACCCCCCTTACTTAATATAGCCCACCAGCAAAAGACAACAAAGCTCACTATTTTTTACCGAGATCCGGTCCACTGATTAACCCAAAACCAACAATAGCCGTTTAGTATTCCACCAAGCCTGCCCAGCATGTACATTAATCGCGGGGACCCTGCCCATTGAATGCCCCCAATAAACCCAATGTAAGGGAAACCGACCCCACATGACTCAAATCCCCCACCCCCGAATTACACAAAAATACCACGGCCCCCCACACCCCCCATCCCACTCGCCAGCCACACCCCCCCTCCAATCCCACAATTTTTGAACCCATTAGTAATCATCCCCCATTAGTTCTATACCCATTTCGCTGTAGCCCCAACCCCACGCCCCACCAACTCCCCCAATGACCCACCGCCTGTGGATCCTCTAGAGAAGCGCGCTAACCCACAAGGTGTGCCTTGCCCGTGTCTACGCCGAAAGACCCTACCCGATATTCACGAAACGTAAGCGTCCTACTTGCATCACTAGACCGCTCGGAACCTCAGACTCGTACTTAACTTAATTGCGCTTCAGTGAACCCTAAACCACCCCCTTACGATTCCATCCTACCATGACTAAGCCGTAACCTCTCTAGCATAAACCCCGAGTAGACAAATAACCACAATCCCACTGCCTCCCGAACCCAACCCACCCGTACTACCACGTCCGACTACCTATTTCTCCCCAACTTATCAAATATCCCTGACCTTTCAGTACCCCTCAACCTCCTTCGAGGCCAAATGGTTTATCTTCAGACCAGCAGCCGACGTGTACTAAGGTATCCGACTGGTCGCCGGAAGTCCACTACCGCATTTTTATATAGTAACAAAAGTTAAATGTCCGCCAACTTTATTTGCATTTTATATAGTTCAGCTTCAGGGAATTCGTAGCAATAAGACACGATACACGCCGCGGGCATAATCGGTCGTGGCCAATGAATACCCCGCTCTCTGGGCCATAACCCTTACACGAAGCTGCCCAGGTGTTCCGTAAAGGATTGTGCTAAGTTTTTTTCGCATCCAGGTGCGCTACGATCGAATCTGATCACAAAAGAGTAGATACACAAGGGGCGCATTCGCGCCGCGCCCATCACCGTACGGTGAACGAAAGGATAGTCCCTAGCTGACCGCCGGACAGGTACTGACGGAACGGACGCCCACAAGTGCAGCTGCCAAGATAGTTCGGTTGCCAATAATTCTTCGGTGTCCCTGCCTACCCTCTTTTCGACCCCGCCAGCGCCACGAACCTATTAATCATCTACGATCACCCCAGGCCCCATTTCCACCACAATGTGTGTGCCACTCCCCTATCCTAAACACACATACGACACTCTCACCCATGCCCCCCTCAGTCCCCTCACAAGGCCCCCCCCCGGTTTAGCCAATAACACACTAAACACCCCAGGAACCCTCACCCAACAAGGACCCCCCCCTATGCCATAAAAAACCAGCATCCGACAGCTTCCCATGCCCCGCGTCTGTTCCCACAAGGCCCTCCCCCCTATCTCTAAATAACACACGACACTTCCAGCCCTAGTCCCCCTCCTCCCACAATGCCCCCTCCCCTTGATCCGAAAACAGTGACTACTACACTTTGGTCCCCGGTAACCCCTAGCGCAAAAACCACACTTCCATCATATGTTCAAATCTTTCCCAAATGCACAATCTTCCTCACTGTCCCCAATGTGTCCCCCTACATGACCAAACTGGCCCCAACTGTCCAAATGTTTGCCCCACTTGCCAAAATGTTGGTACAACCTGTGCCCCGCGATGGCCCAAATGTCCATATAGGCGGTCCAAAAGATGATCATGCCACTGATCGTAACATACCCAAATGCTAGCACTTGTCTCCGCCCTCAGTCTTCCGTCCACCACCAGAGCTCACTGGGAGGGCACTAGCCCCGCCGACTACCCTCACGATGACGCCATCTTGGCAACTCGGACCCGACGAACCCCGAACGTGAGCTACATCTTCGTGCCCACCGATCTACTACTGGGTCTAGAACTCTCAGTATTTCACTACTCAAGTTTTCCTCGTCTCAAAAAATTCGGGAATATCTTGTACATCATCTTCTTTCTTGAGTATTCGATTGATACACAGTTGTAGTTCACGCGGCAAATTTTTTGTTGATTCTGTTCTTCTTGCCATATGGGGATGAATCAAGTTGTTTGCAAGTGTTTTCATAAACTCAAATCTAGAAAGTTTTTCTGTGTCTTTATAGCTCTGATAAAGTACAAAGCTGTTCACCCCCACATGCAACATCTAAAATTGTGAAAAAAATTTTCACAGGCCAACGTCGAGTTCTTCGACTTGCTGAGTAGTTGGCACATTTTTGATCCACGGCATCTACTCCTCCTTTAGTCAAATTGTAAAAGCCAATCATTTCCGGCTTACCAGAATCATTATCATCAGCAGACGAATGGTGCATAGACGAAATCAGAATGACCGCTTTTCCCTTCTTTGGCACATATGAAAATAAAGTTAAATCTTCTGTAAATCCGTACAAAGAAGACTTTTCCACCCTTGTTTTATTGGGTTGGAACTCTGGAGGTATCTCAGCCTTATTCTTTTTTAGAGTGCCAACATAAGTCAGATCTCGTTTTAAAAGCTCGTTCACCAGCTCCACTGAGCTAAACCAATTATCAGCTGTGATGTTACGGCGAGACCCGTCAATTGGCTTTACCAATTTTATAACTGCTTGAGAAGGGATCAACAGCTTTTTCTCCTCATTTGACAACCCTCTTCCATCGCTTCCTTTTCCACAGTACATGTACCAGTTGTATACATAGTGAGTTCTTGCGTCCGTCAAGCACATTACTTTTAGTCCATACTTAGCCGGTTTTTTCGGCATGTACATTTTGAATGTACATCGACCCCGGAAAGGGACAAGCATTTCATCGACACACATAGTAGGCCCAGGAGAATAAAGTTCACGTGAATTTTCAATAAACTTGTTGAAAATTTCAGAGACAGCTGCAGAAGGATCAGTTTTCTTCCTCTCATCACGGTCATTAGGGTTGTCAAATCGCAAAAGCCAGAAGTATAAACAGAAATCTGTTTTTGGGTATTGTGCATCGAAAAATGTCCCTGCCAGTTCCATCAGTAGCAAAAAGACTATCAACTGTTTCATGTTGAGACTTAAAAATTGCAGTGAATACAAGAAGTCCAATGAAGGCCTTTAGCTCTATCATGTCTAGATCACAAAGGTAAGAATATTTTTTTGTATAGTTTTCTCTGAGTGAGGAAGTTTTATGGTTTGTCCATTTCATGATTTATTCTAATATATCATTAGTAATCAATAAAGACCATACTTCTTCAATAGAAGGATTTGTTCCAAGCTGTTTAGCTTTTGCTTTGAGGCCTGGCAGTTGAACAATAATATTGTGCCTTCGAGTCCTAATGTTTGTAGGGGGAGATTGTTTTTTCCATTTGAATATTTCTCTTTTTCCGATTTTTTTCCCCAAGAAGTGGCTCTGCCGAGATGATTTCGCGGGAGGTTCATCAGAATCTTCATCTTCAGTGCTTCTATTTTCCATAGGCACAAACACATCGTCATTTTCTTCACACTCTTGCTCAGATTCGGAGTCGTGATCACTTTCGATTTGATAATCATCGTCTTTATCACTATTATACGGGTCAGGTTCCGATGGTCCTTCCAATACATCAAAAACTAAATCTTGAAGTTGGCCTTCAAAATCGTTTCCTGTAAGTGAGACTCTACTCACATGAGGCCTCCCATGTGAAGGGCCAGGGATGCTCAAGTTCCCAAATCCATTTTTCAACAAAATGCTAATAACGAACTTTCTAGTATTGTGCAGTATGCAAATATGTTATTTATTAGTCTAATACACAAAATAAAATAACACAACACAGAATACCTATTCAAAATAATACAAAAATAGAGTCACGTAAATAACATCATACGTCTCACAGACGTAAAGGGTCCGAAAAACGCAATAATTGCGGTTAAAGTTCAAGTAACAAACACTAAACGCTCACAGGACAAAGACAACCACTTGACTGAAAGGTAGAGTGAGGGAATGGCTGTTTAGTGCGTAGTGGAGGGGAGATATACAGGTTTTTATTTTCGCGTCCGTCTCCCAGACGTATGATGTTAGTTAAGGGTTAAGTAAACACATGTATCTTATGCAGCAATGTGGACCTAAATGTATTGCTTAACTCTATGATATTATCTGAGTAGGATGTAGACTAGTACAATTAGGCAAAAGGGTCAATTTTGGTCAAGTAGCTACAAAAAACGTATTCGTATCTTTGGATAAAGTGCAACTTTTAAACTTACGATTGTATGAAAATTGAGTAAAATATCTCTGGTTCAAGCCCAGCCATAGTTACACAAATTTTTTCACCTTTCCAATTCTTTTAAATGTAATATAACATTTACGTATCGCTTTATAATATAGTCACTTCCTGCGGAAATTCGCTAAAAAAGCAAAATAAATAACTACAAAATGATAATATAGAAAATGTACATAGACAAATATACAATAGTTATATGTACTTATTTAGGAAAGGCGGCAGAGAACCAATCAAGTGTTGTCAATACTATATTAACGTCTTTTCAATACATTATGGGAAATCGGTGATATTGGAAATGGGTGCCATTCATTGCAGTCTAAGAGAGGGTTAAATCCGAGAATGAAATACTATTGGAATATCCAGCCAATTATGTTCGAAAATACGTGACCGAAATGAAATGAAAACCGTGCTTTATTGTCACTTTTTTTTACAAAAAAACATAGTCATTTCATACACTTTTCAGCTGTTGCCTGAAAGACCGTCAGCTGGGTTGGCAAAATCAAAATAAAATTATTGTCTTGTATTGTCCATTTCGAATTACCAAAAAATAACAATAGCACCAAAAATATATTGATAAGGTACTGTGATACCGGAATTGACAGAAAGTTATAGCCCACTTCGAACAAAAAAAAACAAGACATAAATTAATAAAATATAATAATAATAACAACTTGAATGTAGATGTGATCAGTAATCGATCAATTGAGCCGTTCCATGTGGATTAAATTACGGTACAGTATTAATTAAAATTGAATCCATTGACCCAATTCCACTTGCATTTCTGAGCATCTTTCATGTAGCTTCCAAATACCTGCCAATCCCCCCAGTTCAAAAAGCACAGTATTCATCCTAGTCTAAACGATACTTTATAAAATACAATGTCTTATGTTTTTCAGAATAGGACATATCACGGCAAAGTAACAATAACATAATATAAGAAAAGTCTTCAATGTTAGCCTTGTGCGTGACTATTGCAATTTTTAGCAAACTACATCATTCAATCGTGACTATGTACAAATGATATTTTGTTCATCAACGTTATATTTACAATTTATATACAGCTAAAAATCCATATTCCATGGAATAAATCAAATATAACTTACTGCTGTATAGCAAACAGAAACTCTACATCTTCCAATTCCAATAACCAATGATTTCACCTTCTTAACTTCTTTGGTCAATTCTTTTTGTTCCAGAGTTTTATATTATTTGCTAATTGATTGAAAATCTGTGGTGAAATGAAATTATATTAAATACCGGGTGAAAAACTTTGTTTTTGTCAGTTTAAATAATATGTGTCCTTTTCTTTATCTTGCAGCAAATAGATTCATTAATCCAAGGTCATTAATCCAAGGCTTTAACTTTGTATTTACATTGTTGCATTATTTTATTTCAACTTTTCTTTTCTTTCCACAAGCGTTCAATATTTCAAAGGAACGATCATTATACGACGCATCAGGTTGACTGTAGTGTAGACAGATGACCGGTAGGCGCCGCATATAGCAGCTGATCCAGCCTAGCGTAATCAGTGCGGCAGCGGGGGAAGTAGGGGGAGCGGACATATCAGCTGTTCCACTCCCCCCGCCGCCCGCCCACACACACGTCAACCTGGACTAGAGAATGATCGATCAGTAATGTCTTTAACTTTTACCATTGCTTCGGCATATACCAAACTCGTAGTAGACACAGTCTGACAAACTCATGATCGATACATATTTTCGACTGCTCGATTATTCTAGTTGGATCATTTAAAATGCTTTCCAAGGCAAACATTGACATAAGAGAAATACAATCATCTGTTACTGCATTAAAACTATTATTATCTACAATATTAATATTTAAATCTCCAATCCATAAGAAGTGTTTAGTGTTATTCAAACTAGTACTATGAAATATTAAAGCAATCACTTAATTCTATGACACATGTTTCAGCTGGGTAAAATTGCAATCTGTACATTGCCAGTAAAGACAATTGTATACCCGATATTTTAAAGGAACAATAAATCTGCCGAATAGCATTCTAATTCAGAATAATCTACATTTTCAATGGTTTATTTTACATATACAGCGACTCCCACTGCTGTGTGTGGCTCATTGTACTTAGCATAAACAATATAGTTTGGAATATTATAGAAATTGATCTAGTTCTTTTCTATCAAAATCTCAGTTAGAATAATTATACCTAGACTTACGGTTGCTGTAATTTATTCAGCATTTAATACCAAAGATGAAAATTCTACATTTACTTTTTACTTTTCCTCTTTGCAGTAGACTCCATGGAGCTTTGGCAGCGTCAAATCCTCTTCCTTAACGAAGGGGTGGGATTGGGCTAGGTTGGGTGTGGATTTGGCTCAAGGAATTCATTTAGGCAATAGAAGCACTTTTTTAGAAAAAAAACATTTTAACTCGCTCTTGAATTTGTTTACATTTGATATAGATCTTAGATTACTTGGCAGGTTTTGGTACATTTTCCTGCCCAGATACTCTGGTTTTTGTTCATATAATTTAAGTCTGTGTTGTTCAGAAAAGTTATATTTATGCCTATTATTGTAAATATGAGTTGTATTTATATATTCAGGTAAATATGTCGTTGCATACATAGCTATTTCAAAAATAAAGATACTTGGAACAGTTAAAATTTCGGATGCGATAAAATGCTCCCTACAGTGCTCCCTAGGCTTCAGCCCCAACATTGCTCGCAGTGCCCTTTTTTGCCAAGTGAAGAATATCTGTTTCTTAATATTCTTAATATAAATATTTATTAATAATTTAGAGCGTGACAACACGTCACATTAGAACACACATATAGAACAAGAAGGAGTTTTTTTGTACGGAAACAATACTTAAATTAACTATTTACATCATACACTCTACTCATACATCATACATAAACAATATTATGTATGATGCGATACTTAAATTTACTATTTACATCATACACTCTACTTACCATATTTAATTACAAATATGATTGCTAATAAACTATAATACGCACACGTACATGATAGGAATTTTACTATAATCAAAACCCGAGGGACGCTATGATACAATAATAATCAACATACACGAGAGATGTGATTTTGTTCATCAACATATAAGTACTGTATCGTTATCACTGAGGCTAAAAATATCACACACATATTAGGGCGTACATAGGTTGTTTAATTTATTCAGATTTACAAAAAGTTTATTTTGTTCACCTTGAAGGAAATGTGGTTGATAGTTAATGCTATGTAATTATTTGAGAAATACATACGGAGGTATGTTACGATAATATGTTTTCAATCGTAATCTAATAATCATTATCTGTTTGAACATAATATAAGTACGACAATTGCTATAGGCTACTACACATTAGGGCATACATATAGGTTGTTTGAATACAAATCAAATTGACAAAAAGCATATTTGTAGTAGGACGACTGCGAGGAAAGGAGTAGGACAATTTCACGCGGCAGAGTGGCCAGCCTGCTGGAGGGGCTTGGAGGGGCTGGGAGGAGCCTGCGGCGGCGAGTGGGCGGGGAAACACGGTGTTGCAGAATCAAACATCACGGGGTTGCGCCACCGGACATTATTACTGGATTCTGCTACTCGAACTTAAGGCCCTCGTTGCCGAGTTGCAGAATTACGCAGTTCTAGAAATCATCTTATTCTAAACCAAATCATGGAGTTCCAGGATTACGGAGTTCGGTGGACTCGCGGAAAGAGGGGGCTTCGTCGAATCAATTTAAACTTTTCTACGTTCAAATTACGTAGTCAACTGTACAAACAGGAAACATCAAAAACGTTTTTGATAAGTTGTATGCTTTCAAATATATTCTAAAAATATTTGGTTGTTGTCTGGCATATGGATATAGTAACTAATTGAAAATTGAAAAAATCATACAATATAAAGTACTTGGTGAGAAAGTGCACTAATTAACGTGCACGCAGTTGCTTTCAAATATATTCTAAAAATATTTGGTTGTCGTCTGGCATATGGATATAGTAACTAATTGAAAAAATCATAAAATATAAAGTACTTCGTAAGAAAGTGCACTAATTAACGTGCACGCAGTTGCTTTCAAATATATTCTAAAAATATTTGGTTGTCGTCTGGCATATGGATATAGTAACTAATTGAAAAAATCATAAAATATAAAGTACTTCGTAAGAAAGTGCACTAATTAACGTGCACGCAGTTGCGTCGTAATAACAAAACACAGAAATAAATATTTATTGCTGTATTCTCTGATCGTAATTTAGTTGTAATGAATCCGAGACTACTATCAGATTTTATATTATCGACCTCTCACTCTGAGGCGCTACTGCACTTACTAAACAAACGCTAAAAAATATCTATTTACATATAATTTTCTGTGTTTGTCCTTGGAACGGAAAGAAGTTATCTTTTTTTACATTATTACTTTGTTAATGCGCAGACTTTACCGCCCCTTTCGCTGCCTGTTTTCTTCGAATGGTCAAGGGCAGTCGTGTAAATTTCTGTCAGCAGCAGTTGTGTATTTTCTTAAGTTTTTCTACGTCTTTCCGTTAACCCTTTTAGTGCCGGCCATTTTACACTGGTATATGCGAAAAATGTCAGGGTGTTTTTAGCCAAAATGCAAGGTTTTACTTCAAACGCTCTAACTTTGTTATTTTTCAAGATATCTAGTTACTTTTTTCACTATTTCAATTTAAAATAATTGTGTGTTCATGCTGTAAACACAAAAATAATATTAATGAAATTATCATATTTGCAAAAAATTAATATTATCAACAAACATTTTTTTTTATTTATTTTTTTTAAGTTTGCACACCATAAATGCTACCCAAAAAAAATCTAGAGCCTATTTTGAGAATAGTATCATAATCTACATCTATTTATGAGTAAAGAGACAGATTTTTGTGAACCTACCTTGCTTAGAAGTGAAAATGCAGCTAATTTTCTAATTTTTGACACCGTGCCAAATTTGTCCATTTTTTACATGTTTCATCAGTTTTGGGTTTATATTCATTTCTACACAAAAAATATCTAACACACTACTTGTAAATCAAATAAAACAACTAGTTCATGACTATTCTTCATATTTACAACAACAAAAATACCATATTATATACATTATTGATATGAGCACCATAAAAAAATATTAACATTTGTGTTCACCGAAGCAAGTTGGGTGGACTCCTCTTCCACATCTTTTGCAGGAGAACCTTGCTTTTTTCCTTTTCCCTCCTGAAGATGTACTCTGCTTGCTGCAAACACTGCAGTTTCTTTCCATTCTTCCAGGTAAATGTTCTATTCCATAAGCAGCATTGTCTCCTCCACCCATGATGTCAACCGGTGCATTTTTAGCTGCAATCCATTCTTTACCCACATGTTCAATAACTGAGATCATGTACTCCACACGTGTAAGCTCTTTACCTGCAGTATTATTTTTATACAAAATGTAGCTGTTTAGTACCATTCGAGACATAATGTTCAATGTTGCCTTTTTCCAATACTTGAGGGTACGTCTCTCATCTAGATAACAATACAGCATTTGATCGCTCATGTCTACTCCTCCCATGTATTTGTTGTAAGTGTCAATCATCTCTGGTTTGTCCTTTTTCACTTCAACATGGTTTCTTATTTTAATTTTCTCAATAGACTTTGCTTCACTTTATGTGGACAGTAATAATACAGGATTTGTTTGTGTTTTCTTTTCTCTAAATCCGAGCATAAGCAATGCACCACTTCTCATATAAAGTTGTTGGCCTACTTGGAATTTTTGCTTCATCTGATCTGGAATTCCCCTTCTATTACGTCGAACAGTTCCTGTGATATGTGTTTGTCTGCTAAACAAATATTTGGCAATTGGTATTGTTAAAAAAAATTATCTACAAAAAGGTGGTATCCTTTATCAAAATAGTTTCCAATATCAAGCATCTTTTTTACAACGTTATAAGATAAACCAGGGTCATCAACACCAGTCACTCTATCTTGTTTCCCTTTGTAACAGACAAACCCTAAACAATAACTTGACACACTGTCACAAATCATCCATAATTTAATGCCCCATCGACTGTGGTGCTTGTTAGGCAAGTATTGCAGTATTTGAGAGTGACTACGGGTTGCTATCAAACTCTCATCGATTGATATTTCCCTATGTGGTACATAGTAGGTACGAAATATTCTATTGGCATGCTCAACTATAGGTAAAAATTTACCACAAGGATCATAATCAGGATGACCAGGTTTTTGCAATGTCGTATTATCAGCAATGTGAAAAAAATTGAGTATTGCTTGAAAGCGGTTTCGACTGAACATGTTTCTGAACCACTGGACGGTTTGAGAGTTTGTAGTAGACCAGTAAAGATGCAAAGCTGGTTTTACATTCAACCCCATATTCAATAGAACAGCTAAAAAGGCTTTCATTTCATTGACGGTAACAGGTTTCCATTGCCTAGCTCTTGAACCGGGTGATAGATTAGTGTTAGATTGTAGATATTGGGTTGCATACAGATTTGTTTGATTGGTAAACATTGTAAGTAAATTGACAGTAAAAAACAAATTAAAATAATCTATTGGTTTTGCATCTCCTGGTGGGCAATGTTTGGGCCCAGGGTTTTCAAAAAAAGGAAATTGTGTGCTTTTGCCACAATCACTTTCAAGGTTCACTTCTTCCCAATCATCATCAATTACAGGATATGGTGGATTAACAGACTGTATATTCTGAGTGCGAGATGTGTTTGACATACCTTGTTTAGGTCTTTCTCTAGGCCTTTGTCTCTGTTGAACATTAGATGGGTCTTGAACTGCCGCTGATGTGGATGGTTGTGGTTGTAAAACACTGTCACTTATAAGAGTAGGCCTAGACCTATTGTCTTCCATATCACTGTCACTTTGTGAGGGTTCATATGATGGATCATTGTCTGTATCATCCCCACCAAATAGTTCGTCAAAACTACTATTTTCATCAGATAAGTCCTCTTCAGATACTATATTTTCAACAAAACTATCACTAAGTTCGCCGTCATCAACTCTTACTCCACTAGCTGCAAGATCGTTTATTAGCGTGTTCTCACTAACTGGAGACTTACAACGAATCCTTTTACGCATATTTATTCACTAAAGATATAATATAAACAATAGAAATAAATAAATAACACTATTATAACCTAAACTAAAACCCATTCAATACGTAAACAAACACAGACCGTCTACACTGATACTGAACTGAATCACTTGTAAGGTTAGTTTTTCAAGTTCATGGAACACCGAAATATGAAACCAAAACATACGAACAAATACATCGTTGGAGTGCGACACTATCGTACTAAACACTGTCCAAATTTAAGGCATTTTGGTTAATCATGCAGCCTGTAAGTTTGAAAAAACCGAGCGTCCGCACTATACGGACGTCGGCATTTTTCCTACAACTACCGACGTCCGTACTATACGGACGCCGGCACTAAAAGGGTTAAAGTAAATTTTTACAATTACTAAATTTATTATATTTAAGTTTTTAAGACAGTATTTAAGCTTACAAATAATGTTTATTTATTTCGCTTGAAAAACTCTGCTTGCAATAGTTTATTTATTGTCAATTACAAACTTTATTTCCAAATAAACCCAAACAAACTATATGTCTCCTTACTAGGGAGAAAGTACTATACAATAAGAAATATATATTACAGATTTCCCCAAAATCTTTTTATATTTTATATATGCATTTGAACAAAGTACTTTTTTGTAAGATTCTGTCAAAAAACATGATCCGCTAATATATTTATGAAAAGCTGTAATTTACATTATTTTTTCTATTTAAACATGATTCAATCTAATACAAAGTAATCTAATACATTATTTAAATATAAACTGTGTATGATTTCAGGAATATTAGAAAATCTTTTTAACACTTATTTCAAAGTAACAAAGAGTTATGTAGTCTATACTAGACATTATTACATATAAAACGAAATTTGTTTATTATTTTATTGCTTACACTTGTGTTTTTAAAATACATAACACTTTAGTATTACAAAATTCGCAACATAACTTTTTTCTAATATAACTATTCCCAGCATATTATGTTATTACTCTATTGACAATCTAATTGGTTAGTAGTATTTGGCAACTAAATAGGTATATTTAGGCTAACTTAGAAATGCTCCTGACAATTTTGTATAGCAGCTGCCGCGTTTACACCGGAGTTGGCAACCAATGATTGCCGACATTTATCGGCAATTTTGAGTTGCACGCATTAAAACAACTGCAACTCGCATTGCCGACCGTAGTTGCAGACCGATTTTGCGAGTTGGCAACCGAAATTTGGTTTTCCGACCGGAGTCGGTAAAGATCAAAGGCGGTTGCCAACCCCGGTCGGCAATGCGAGTTGCAGCGCTATCTTGAGCTGCAACTTGAGTCTGCAATTACCCCGCTATCCCTCCCACCTGTTGGCTACACGTGGTCGCGCTGCGTCAGTTCCTCAGTTCAAGCAGGCTAGTCGTCGTGAGTTGTTGTGTTTTGTGTATGGTTGTTGTTTGTGCTAGTGCAATGGAAAATCTGTTAAGTGAAGTGGAGTGGTCAAATGATCAGGTCATTACTTTGATAGAGTTGTTTAGAGAGAAGCCTGTCTTGTGGAACCACACCCTTTCGGATTTTAAAAACAAAAATTTAAAAAATTATGCTTGGAATGAAATTTCCCAGGAAATGAAAGTAAACAAACTTGAAGTCCAGTCTAAAATGAGGAATTTGATTACAACATTCCAACGAATTAATAAGAAGGGAAAAAGTGGTTCTGGAGCCTGCTCAAAATCAAAATGGTTTGCTTTTGACCACCTCATGTTCTTACAAGACAAAACAACTCCAACATTTAGCCGTGACGCTGGAATAAATGACACACAAGCACAGGTAAGATAATTATATTTACACCAATGACAGTAAAATTAACATACCATACCCAATTTACAACAACATTCAAGAGTACCTGTTAAATGTAACAAATAGGTAAATTGTTATATTGTTCAATGTTACAAGTAAACTGATTTACCAGTATAGCAGACAAATAACAGATTAACTTCTTTTTGGTAGTTTTCCCCTTTAATAGTTGTTTTGCCAAGGGACAGACCCCTCAGCACTCATGAAGTACGCACTTAATTCCTTCCGAATTTCTTTTGCGAGGTGTGAGGGTTTTTTAGGGATACGTTTCAGTCTCAGTAGAGTAGTAGTAGGCATTCCCTCCACTCTCCATTCTCCAGGCACTAGTGTTGCTGTGGTCGTGTCTTCATAATCAAAAGATCCTGATGGACTGTACGAGGCAGTCGACGATTTACTTTTACGTAAAAAATTATGTAAATGACAGCATGTCAACACAACTCTTGAAGCATTTTCTGGTTCAAGAAGCATTGGTTTCCTCAGAACCCTGAATACAACCGATACTATCCCGAATACATTTTCGACAACTCGTCGACCACGGCACTGTCGGTAGTTGAAGACACGCTCCAAGCTTCCCTTATCGTGAAATCCCGGGAATGGCTTCATTATTGATGGCTGTAAGGGGAAGGCGTCATCAGCCAGGAGCACAGAGGGTACAGGAAAGTTTCTACCTGGCAAGTATCTCGGTTTTGGAAGACGTAAAGCTGAATTTTGTAAAAGTTTTTGCAACGAGCTATGAGCAAACACTCCGCCGTCTGACAGTCGTCCTTGGTTGCCTACCGAAACGTAGGTGAAGCAGTAATTAGCGTCAACTACTGCAAATAAGACGATGCTGAAAAACGACTTGTAGTTGAAATACTCACTTCCAGTATTTATTGGGGCTTGTATAGCAACATGTTTACCATCCATGCTCCCGATACAGTGAGGGAAGTTCCACAGGTCATTGTACTCTTTTTCGTGATGTAACCACTCCTCTTCAGTTGTAGGTAGCTGAAAATACCAGAGAAAATACATTGATCAAATATTGCAGAGGTCATAACAAATAAAAACAAGTAACACAAAATTTTCAAAACAAGTAACATGAAATTGTAATAAGCAACTTGGATTCGTCTTTTAACAACTATTAATTGAATATTGGGAATTTATGTACAAATACACACAAACAAATGGTATGAAGTTGAACCTGTGAACTGTTTTTTTTTTTCAGGTAACAGAAGACAACAATGTTGACGTGAACCTACACGAAGAATTGCCCACTCAGACTTCACGAACCTCAAGTTCCACTGGTGAAACTTCTTCGATCGTCTCTGCTCCTCCTCCGAGCGTAGCCCAGCATAGGCCTTTAAATAAAAGACGACGCAACACCATGGCTGATGAAGCTTATTCCATAATGAAGGAAGTGGGGAGCAATTTAAAAAAAAAAGACGAATTTGACATTTTTGGTGATCTTGTTGCTTGTGAATTACGTAAATGTTCTGATAAAAGGTATGTAGCATTTGCTAAGCGAAGAATTAGTGACATATTATTTGATGTGGAAATGCACGAATTTAATAGGCAGCCACAATCAAATTCTGGCTGTTCCAGTTCACTGTCCCTACAGGAGTCGTCTTCATGCCCGGCTGGAAATCATGGAGATAGCTTTGAAAACTCCCTATCAACCTTGAACCCGGTGGTGGACACGTGGGGTGATCACTTTTATGGGGGTGATGAAGATGCCAATACATTAACTAAGCTATAATGTAAGCTAAGCTATACATTACTCAAGCTATAGAGTTTCTTTGTTTGATTTGGAGTTTTTTTGTTGTAGCCTATACCTTTATTTCTAATTTTATGAATTGTGTTACTTTGAAACATTAACTTAACTTTGTGTTCATATTTTATTAACAAGTCACTACCAGGTTGCAACTACTTTTGTCTAGATTTATTAACTCAGTGCACAACGTAAACAAATAAAAGGTATCTAAAAATAACAATATTTAGTAATTTTCTTTCTTTGCTCACCTGTATGTTATCCTTCAGGAAACCTATAACAGCCTCACAAACCTCTGGCACTAAAATAGATATCGCACTTTTGGAAACTTTAAACAAATAACTGAGACTAGTATAAGAGTCGCCACTCGCCAAAAAGCGCAATGTAATAGCCAATCTTTCTCGCACTGGAATTGCTTTCCTGTAGTTAGTATCCTGTTTACTAATTATGTGTCCAATACCAACAATTAAACTTTCAAAATCGTCACTTGACATTCTTAAAAAGTTTTTTATACTGCCATCGCATCTCAATTCTCCCGTCAAAGGATCTGTATCATCTCGATTCAAATCATTTAAAAGATCGCTGCCGCTATACTTTGCTCTTGCCTGCAATGAAGGTCGAACCCAGTATCTTCTCGGTCTTTTACATTTTGATAAAATAACACACGCTGCCGCAGCAAGAACAACCTCTTCAGCACTCGACATTCTACATACTGTCTGATTTTCTACAGTTGCACGTTGCAGGTTGCAGACATAAAAACAAACTATGTGCCCAGGTTGCAAGTACAAGTTGCAGACTTCCATCGGCAACTAGCGTCTGCAATCGAAGTTGGCAATTTTTTGTTGCCAACTCCGGTGTAAACGCGGCTTAAGGCTTGCAAGTTACCAAAACATGATGCGTGTCAATTGAAAATGTTCACTCTACTCGTGATATCTATTCTTTACAATGTTTTTACCCCAACTATAATACTTTTATATAATTGTTTATTCTATGAGAATAAAAACAATATGCAGGTTCATTTGGTACAGCTTCGTTTACTATTTTTTAGTTGATTTTACAACAAAAAAAAAGCTTACAGCGCGCAAAAAACAAGCTTCTGTAGAACTCTCTTGTTATATCTGTAATAATTAAGTAAATTTGCAACAACAAATATTAGTAATTAAATCTGCAACAATAAAGCTTCACTTTGTCGAGCTAACTCTGTTGAACTCGTCTTTATTTATGAGTTACTTTGATTTAAATGCATTGTCAATTTACTTAGCATTATTCAAATTGAATGATTTTGTGAGTTCTCTTATTAGTCTCTCAGGGTCGTTTAAAATAGGTAAATCGGTGGAACTAAGTAGTACATTAAAACAAAGTTACTTTACAAACTTTAATTTATTTTACATTATTCAAAATCATTACGTTACTCTATTAGTATTTGCAGTACAATAAAATAGGATTGAAAATTGTATTATCTAAAACTAGATATTTTCTTTTAAGTCAAATGAGTCATTTAAGTTTGATTTACAAAATCATAATTAACTTTTTTCTAATCAATAATTTATTCTAACAACTTATCTGATTTATATCACTATGGGTGATGATGGAATCCGTCTCATGTCCTATCGTTTACTCAACGAAACGGAAATTTAATGTAACATAAACTTTAATTCATAGCGACAACTTTTAGTTAGTATATTTAAAACGCACAAGTGTTTCGCCACATTTTCCCGGAAACGTAGCCCGATGCCGGTGATGTCTGTGGAAGACGATCCTCGTCGATCTCCAACTATTTGCAAACTGGGGCGAGGAACACTCTTCAACCGTTGAAGTCGGATTCCCGCCTTTTTTCTTTTTGATACGCGACTATGACCCTTTTGGGTATATCACGATGTAACTGTTTTGACAGCTGCTGCGGCCTACGGGCAAATTTGGAATCATCTGTCCCGTTCTGATTGGTTCTTGTCAAAACTCATCATCTGAGTTCTTTTACTGCGCATCAGTCACTTGTGACATGGTGGGGTTTAATGGAAAATAACCAACCGACATGTCGATGCTTGTCTCACGCAGCTACGTCATAATTTTGCTGACTGTTTAGATGTTCCCACATGTCTTGACAATTCCCGGAACGAACCCACCCATCCTGTTTCGAACAAAGAGTCTTGTTTACTGTGATTTATTGCTGGGGCCTCATCTGTCCCACGGTTATTTTCCACACGACAATTCTCTAATATGATTTGAAACTTCTCCATCTATTTTAATTAAATATATTCCTTTTCTTCTATATAATAATTTATTATTTATCTAAATTAATTAATTTGCCTATCAATTTGGTGGACCTGTTACAGTACCCCCCGATTTTTTGCGATGTGTGAGTAACGTGAGTCAAAAAATCTTGATTTTAAATACGATTCACCAAATTGTCGGTTGTTCCTCAGATAAGTTTCATTTTTACAATATTTATTATATCTAGTAAATTAAGTCTATTAACTATTCTATAATTCAATATCAGATTACATATTCTATTGCAATACATCATTATTTCCTTATTAATAATTAAGAATCCATATTTATCAAAATAAGTCCCTTAAATCATTAATATCATTCAATTAATTACAATTCAATAAATCATAAAATTATTAATTACAAATTAGTCATTCATGATTAAAAAATTCAAAAAATTCATCACATCCTACACAGTTATCAATAAAAATCAATAATTCAAAAGTTACATTTATTAAACAATGATCCAATAAATCAAAATTGTTAACTAACAATTCTATAATTTATAAGTCAAAAGTTTAACAACTCATTTCATCGTACATAATTGTTCATGAAAAGTTAATATATTTTTAATTATTACAAGTTGTCAATCAAAAATCCATCAGTCTTGGATTAAAAATTATCAAACAAAATTATACATTACATACTGAAATTCATACATCAACAATTAATACATCTTTAAGTTCTATACAAGTATTTATCAAAATTAATTAATCATTAAATTATGATTTCTTGTTAATCATTAAATGATTAGTATTCATTGACAAATTATCTCATTTGCTAATACCATTTCAAAAATTATACATCTAAGATCAATACATCATCAAAAATTATACAAGTTCTTATTTAAAATCAATGACTCATTTCACAATATGAAATCATCCATCAAAATACACAAGTCATATATCAAAATCAACAAAATATAAGTCATCAATTACTAGGTTCCACTTCAAAATTAATTAATTATCAACTTACTTACATTTATTATATTTCAACATCATCATTAAAATCACATGACTATTCATCACAATAACATGTTATATAGTTCATTAATTTATAAATGAATCATCATTTATTTATTTTAAGTATTTCATCAACCTCCTATATTAATTTATCAGTCATTTTTTCAATACCCTGTCATATATTTCAAATAAATTCTCAACTCTTTTAACCATTTTTAAATTCTCAACTTCGACATCAATCTTTTAATCCGTTTTTAAATGCAAATATCCATATTCAATCCATTAATCCGTCTTTAAATGCAAGTATCCATTTTCAATTCATTACCCATTTTTAAATGCAAGTATCCATATTCAACCCTTAATCCGTCTTTAAATGCAAGTATCCATATTCAACCCTTTAAACCATCTTTGAATTCTAAAATCATGTTTCATCCCATTAACCGTCTTTAATTACTGATATCCATAATCAATCCATTACCCATCTTTAAATGCAAGTATCCGTATTCAATCCATTATCCGTCTTTAAATGCAAGTATCCATATTCAATCCATTACCCATCTTTAAATGCAAGTATCCATATTCAACCCTTTATCCGTCTTTAAATGCTAAAATCTTGTTTCTTTCCTTTAAACCTTTTTTAACTTTACAAATAAATTCTCAGTCCTTAAACAATCATCAGATTTTCAAATATATTCTCAAACCATTATACAATCTTTAACATTCTCCAATAAATCATCACATCTTATACAAGTCTTTGCATTTTTAAATGAATTTTCAATCATTACACATTAACAAGTTTTTTACATTGTCAGGTCAGTTATCAATTACGAATAATTTTCAAGTACATTCATCATTGTTAATTAATTATTAAATTACTTAATACATTTTTGTATTAATACATCATTGTAGTTTAACTCAATAAGTCATCATGTCATACTTATTGTCTACTTGGAATGGAATTCATTAGTCCTGTATCAAAGTTATCAAATAAAACCATCTATTGTATATCAGAAATACATGGTGCACACATCATCATATTATATACACATACTGATTAATCTATATGATTTATCAAATCCTATGTCAATACAAAAGCAATTTGTATTATCATTATTAATAAACAACAGATACATTACATATTTCTTTGTCATTGATGCAAGTTATTATTATTATTTATTGCTTTATACTTTATTATAAAATTATTGTAATTTTTTTCTATTAGTTAAAGTATTATTTGAATTAATATTTATTCCTACACATTTGTTGATGCATATTAGAAAATTATTGTTGAATACAATTGTCATTCTTTCATTATCAAAGATTCATTATTTATAAATTATTTATACTTTTGTTTTGTTATTTATTTGTTATATATCATTTATTCATTATTATTACCTTTTAATACATATTTGCATAATATTTTGTTTTTTATTTATTAGTTTGGGACATGTTGTCAAGTTGTTGCTACGCCAGTGGGTCTGATGTCACTGCACGTGCTTTGGGATAGTTCATTTACAACACCATAGTGTTCAAGTATGGGCCAGGGTTCTGGAACATTGTAAGTGTTCTTGTAGAGTATTGGTTTTCTTCAGAAGTTATTGCTTATTATGACAAAAGCTTAAAAACAGTCACTCACTTTTATACAACTGGAAACGGTCCACATAAAAGCTTTATACTGGTTTGCACTTATGATCATTTTAAGTTTCAAATATTTGACCACTACAATTAAGTTCAGTGAATATCTGATTCACAAGTCTATGGGTCTCGAGAGACTATAAACAGCAGAACAAAGATTGTCTTATGTCACCAACTGGTTGATGTACAAGTTGTTGTTCTCGAACATGTGCTGTTGTCCTGGAGTGTGGGAGTTTTGTAGAGCCGTGTCACTGGGATGAGTCACTACCACCTGGTGTGTTCCTGGGTTGACAGCTCCACCGTATCATGTGTTTGCATGGCGCGCCGGCGTCCGGACCCCGTCTGTGGCATAGCACCGTCCACAATGTCACTTGTGTCCATTCGTGTCCATGTTTCACAAAATTCCTAATGTCCAAAACAGTCTCAACTAGTTTCACTGAAAGTTTGTTTCAGTACAAAGTCTTTTCATTCACATGACCACTTTGATTACCTTTTCCATTAAGTAATACATATAGCATAATTCAATTACAGACTGTTAATTATAGAAATAGCCTGTTTTTAATTGCATCAGCAATTAGTTGAAGTAAAAAAAATTATTTACAAACATTTAAACATACTCATGTTCAACCATTTTTCATATTGTCTATTATTGCTTGTGTATACACACATATTACTTGTATACAAAACTTTACTTATTCATACATTTACTAATGTTGTTTTGACATATTTCGAGCTGACATATGCAAAGTTAGTTATCATTATTAAGTTTGAAAATTTTTTAATAACTCATTATTGGTTGTTCATTGTTAACATAAAATTAATTACTCATATTTTCAATTATGTTTTACTCATGTTAAACTTTTTTAAATTCCATCACTTATTATTTGCATCAATGACAAAATAAAATTTATTTGCAATATATTACAATCACACATTGTCATTACATTATAATCATATTAAATTGTGATTTCTATCACTCATTGTCTACATCAATATTTGTTCAATAGTTTACTAACAAAATTATAATAACACATCTACAATGTCTCAATCTACCCTTACTATGTTATATTTTTTTTAAAAATTACTAATCTATTGGTGTCCGCAACATGACTTTGGTAAATGGGGACTTGCCATGCTACAGATCACTGTAAGCTTTTAGTTTTTAGACGCTATTGTCAAGGTTAACCAACACCTGAAACTGATATACTGTGCCATTGTGTGATTAATAGAGTACTTGGCGTTGAATAATTTTGAATTTAGAAAGTGACTAGTTGAAATTATGGTCGAATTGTACTGCTATTAACCACTGGCTATTCTCCCTTCATAAAATTTTTTAAAGTGAATAAAATCATATACGTTGTCAAAATACATACAATGTACATTAGTGAGTTAAATCAATATTAACATACACAAATTGTAAGAATTATCTGTCATCCTATTCTCTCCTAAATTCATCTAGTTTCACATTAATCATCATATTCAGTATCAGACTTACATTCATCCGATTATTTCCAATATAGACACAAACAAGTTATTATAGTAAAATATTTCTCAACATCTCCTTCCATCATATTAGTTACACACATCCTTGAATCATTATTGTTATATTCATTAAGTCATATCAATGTGAGTACAAACAAATTACAATAACACAGTATAGTAAAGAAATTCTCCTTTCATTATGTTAGCAGAGTGTACACAATGTGTGTCTTTGAATTATATTCAATATCAACATACAAGAGTTACAGAAGCAAAGTATTACATTATACTTTATTTACTTCATCATGGTTTAACATTTCTTTGAGTCATATCATATTATTATTTAAATTATTTTTAGCATAAACATTGACAAGTCATTAGAACATTGTTTAGCATTAATTAGTTATCATACAAAGTTTTACAAGATAGGCCTATCTCACCTATTTCATTTTATGTGGACCTAGTCATTGCATTATTATTTGGTTCATATTTTATGTATGTATACATGGGTTATGGCAACAATATATTTTAGTAAGTCTCCATACTTCTTTCTAGTTTTACTCATTTATCATGTTATTATTTTAAAATATTCAATATAAACATTCATGGATTATGAAACAAGCTACTATAAAACATCTCCTCAAACTATCTTATTCTCACCTGAAAATCATTTTATTATTAGTGTTATATTCATTTAACACCTATTATTATCAAAGTTTCATTTAAATCATTTAATATTTTTCATATTCAATAACAACTCTCTGGTTATTACTATTTTTCACAAACTTTTAATTAGGCCTACCATATATTTACTATTGTGACATTTGTAGGTAATTTTCTTTTAACAGTCATTTTTACCATTAAAGATATTTATTTATCATCTTAGTTTAACATGAATGTCATATTATTTCAATGTTATATTTAAATCTCCTATTCAATCACAAATTCACCTTCCTGTCAATATTATAATTCTTCAACTAGGCCTATTATTTGTTTATTATTAAATGACCTATTTAAACATTCTTCTAGTTAAATATCATCTCTACATTTTCTTTATTTATTTTTATACAACCCCCCTATCATTAAAGTTATATTGTTTCAATTGCTGTGTATTTATTATTATTTCTAAGTATTTTTTCAGTGAACAGCTAAGTTTATAGTTTAGTTTTCTGAGCAAATGTAGTTATCCGAGAGCACTGATTTAAATTTTTTCTTTTTATATTTAAAGTTTGAGAAGCATGAAATATTATAATACCTCATCACATAGTTTACAAAGTCCTCCATGTCTACATCAAAGTTTTCACCCCCCATCATATTATTTTCAACTTCCTTTTGTTTGTTTAGGCCCCAATATTTATTTATGATCTCCATCTCAAACTTGAAGAATTCATTCAATTCTTCTAACCTATTACTGATTGTTTTTAGTTTTTTATTTTCTTGACATTTGAAGTCATCTACTACACTTTCAAAATTAAAGTTACCAAGTGCTAGGGTTTTGTTTATTTGTTCCACTTTATTATCTAACACTGAGTTTAGATACCCTATCTGGTTTTCTATTTCATCATTTATTTTAGGCCTACTGATTTTACTATTTAATTCATAGCCTATCTCTCTTGGTGTTGCATTTGCTTTTGAGTGTTCATCTAGCTCATACTCAACAAAGTCTACATTTACTCTTTTAGTTTCATTGACAAAGTTGTCTTTAGTAATCCCTATCCTATCATCAATTTCTTTTATGTGCTCATTAGCTTTCATATCAGATTCATTGTCCAGACCTACTACATCATTATTTACTTCTTTTATATCAACACTTTTTCCATCTAACCTTACATTTATTTCATCAATTTTAGCATTTATTTCATTAGTTATTTTTAGTAGCAAATCTACTTTCATATTATCCTCATTTAAGTTCATTTTATTATTATTTATTGCTTTCATCTTATTACCTGATCCTCCTAACTTAACCTCAATCTGCTCCAGTTTGGTATTTATGTCATTATTTACTCCTAACAGCAACTCTATTTTATTGGACAATAGGCTGTCCTTATCATTATTTACTTTGATAGGTTCTTGCCTATCTTTGTTCTCTACTTCATTCACAACATTAACCTCCTTTATTTCACTGACTTTATTAGCACCTACTTTTACTTCTTTGATTTTATTGTTTATAAGTTTATCTTCAAACTTATCTATTCTTTCATTTATATTTCTCCTAAGCTCATCTTTTATTTCATTAAGTTTAGTTTCTAGGTTAATATTTATTTCATTAATTTTAACCTCATTTTGGTCTAGTCTGTTGCTAATTTCATCAAATTTAGCTTCTAACTTAGCCTCTACTGCATCTAGTCTCTTATTATTTTTGTCATTTAATTCATTAAACTTGCTTTCAAATTTAGTGTTCATGTTTCCTAACATCTCAACTATGTTTGCTAGTGTATTTTCCATGCTCGATTCTGGCCTAGCTTTATCATATTTGAGTCGTATAGTTCCAAAAGCTGCCTCATCCAAAAAAGTCGATTTTACAGGAGGGAGAAAATTCTGTTTCACTATGATTATTTTCAAACCCTTTGACCAATTAATGTATAAAAATCATGTTTAATCGTCAAAATCTAATGAAATAATACCCAAATCCCTTAACACTGTAGTAAATTTTAAATTAAATATTTTTATATGGATAAGGCTGGTTTTGGAATTGCAATTGGCGTAAGGCAGTTTTTGGAATAGACCCAGCTGGATAAGGCAGATTTTGGAACAAATTAACTTGGATATGGCAGCTTGTGGAACAAAAACCGCTAAATATGGAGAAAGCTGGTTTTGGAACACACCCCTAAATAAGCAGGTTTTGGAATAAAAACCACTGGATTAGACTGTATTTGGAACAAAATTTATGTCATCTTTAAAATTAAGAACAAACTTTACTTTGATACTTAGGTACAAAATCACTGATTTAAACTCTGATTAATTCTTCATTGTTTTCAAAACCGCCATCTTCTTGTTGACATTCTTCGTCATCCAAAATATCTTCAGACCCTTTGTTAATAAGGTCAACGTAGAAAGCCAAATCGTTTATTTCTTTCCAATTTATTCCAAAGTGACATTCTAGAAGTCCATTTATATCTTTTAGTTTGGCAGGTTTAACAGAATTACGAGAAGCTACCAACTTAGGTACAATTTCACTGACTGACCTGTCTTTTTTTGTAACTGACATAAACTTTCCTGTGTCACTTCGGTACAGTGATTCACCTCTTACTAACACTTTGTTTTGGTGTTTGTTTCTGATTAAAATTAATCTCTTGCATGGATTGAACTTAAAATGCCAACTGCCAGGTGGTTTTTGTATTTCCTGGACTGCTTCTTTCCAGTCAGAAACGGGGCAATCATTTCCCCCAAGCTCAATGATTGTAGTGTAATTGCTGATTATGCCTTTGTACTCTTGAGGTTGAATGATGGTATCCTTTTTTCTGATTTCTTTTTCAATGAGAGCGAATACTCGATCAGGAGGCATATATGAATGCCCAACTACAGGGAATATTAGTTCTACTTTGAGAACATTTTTAGGAGCGTTTTCCAACAACCACTTTGAAGCCATACCTATGATCATGGAGTTTTTGTTTTGGCCCCCACAACCGTCAGCAAACAATCGCACCCTCTTAATATTTGGACCTGTTACTCTAGATTTTAGGGCATGAAACACTGCACTAGCAATCTCGTTTGACCCTCTAGGGTGTTCACATTCTAACCAAACATAACTAAAAGTGTTATCAAGTGTAAGTTTATCATGAGATGATCCTTCTACAACTGTGAAGTTGTAAAAGTACAACTGACGTGAGTAATATGCCTTTTGGTCAGGAACCTTTGGCAATACTTGGTTCTTCTGGCAGTCATAAGA
Source organism: Stictocephala bisonia (assembly GCA_035578905.1). Classification (NCBI taxonomy): domain Eukaryota; kingdom Metazoa; phylum Arthropoda; class Insecta; order Hemiptera; family Membracidae; genus Stictocephala; species Stictocephala bisonia. The sequence goes on along the minus strand of JAQJVL010001412.1, from coordinate 99,257 downwards.
CATGACAATGGTATCTTCTGAACTCTCACCTAACATTTGAAAAAATGCTTTGGCGCGAAGTTTATGAACCCTTCTTTGGGTCATAATGCTTACTCTTTCTGCCTCAGTTTTGGCTAACTTTAATTGTTCTTTTAGCTGAATGCAAGTGGAACAGGCATCCACAGCCGGAGTACCAAAACCAATATTGAAATGTAAATTCACATAATTTCTGAAGAAAGATTTCTTTGACTTCAAAGATGTGTCCTCACAACTTAAATTGTACATTCTCCACAGCTTGTTTAAGTTCAAGTCACTAGAAATGTACGTTCTCTTAGATCTACCTCTACAATAATGCTGCTCAAGTACTTGAATTTTGCCCAGGAAGGTGTCAATGGCATCACGTTTGGCTTGAGATTTTTTAGACCTTGTGTCGCCACCCCTGTTCTCCTTAATTGCTTTACCTTGTAAATGTTTCTTACACACATTTTGCACTCTGGTTTTTTTAATGCCCAAAATAGACATGAAAGTTTTTTGGCACACTGGAATTTTGTCTGGCACACCAGGCTGATGAGTTGCCTTCTTTACAAAATATGTAATTGTCATTCCTTTCCTAGAGCTGTTTTCGATTTTTTGTCGACTTCTCCGCGGTGCAGAAATTGTGCAGTATTTCAAGATTAGATGATCTTGCACTACCTTCTTTGTCGATGAGTAAAACATTTTGTGAAAATGATTAATGTCCCTTTTGGTTAATGACTGGCATTTAAAACTTTTCGATGAGTGTCCACAGTCAGGAAGGCTTGGATTGCCCTTTGAAGAGTATCTGAAAAAAATAGGCTATATAGTACGAATATGCCAAAGTTCTATAGTATGCCAGTTATACTGGTAGCTTATTGAATAAGGCATAAAGAGACTTACTACAACACGTATGTAAGTAGAAATGTCAAATAGGCTTGAGCCTACGATAACACGTTGTTTTCAACTGTATTAATTTCATCAATTCGTGGAATTTTATTTTATTTAAGTTCAAGTTAGCAGCAAAAGGGATTTGAACTTTAACTCAATTTAAAACTTTCAACTAATTTTAAAACTTTGCTCTAATAACAGTCAAAATCGTGATATAGGCTAGGCGAACTTGCCAAAAAACATAGGCCCTACTGATTATGGTAACTTCAAAGTTAGGTTAGGTTATTTCAAAATATTGGTTTGATTGATCCAATCAACGTAAGACCTTGCTCTAATATGTTATGAAGGCATATTTTTAAAATCAAACAGTCATCAAAACATCATAACATGTCATATAAAGAAACTGCAATTGTTCTAGGCTACTGCACAAATGTTGCTCTTACCTTTCTCTTTTTTGTTTATTTTTCGTCCATTCTTCTGGGTTTCTTTTTCTTTTTCGACCTCTATCTTGAGGGATGATAAAACTTTCATTAATTTCATTCATCTTAGGCTATTAAATAGTTAAAACATAACAAACAAACTCAAACCACAAAAGCTGGTATAAGGTACTGAACTATCACTGTTATTGTTTTAGTTGTGTCCAAAACTTACATGAGTTCCTTATTTTTTTCCCCAGATCAGTGTAGGAAACCTAAACGCTTAAAATTCCTTTAACAAAACCCATGATTATTATCATATAACATTGGTTAAAAATCCAATTTTATAGTCACAAGTTTTGATTGAGAGGAAAATAAATAGACATGTTTTGGAACATACGTGCTCATTACTATAGTTAATGCTGATGGGAAAAGGCAGCTTTTGGAATGAAAAAAATAAGGCAGGTTTTGGAATAAACTTGCTGTGGATTAGACCCTTTTTGGAAAAAACTTCAAACTTTGTCTGTTTTTTTAACCAGGATTAGATTTTTTTTGGAATAAAATAAGAATTGAAACTTGTAGAGCTAACGCCAATTTGTAATTTGGTATAAATATCTCAATTTTTGATTTTTTGGGATAAGGCAGGTTTTGGAACTATACGACTCATTTATTTTTGTTTATATTAGCTTCCCTGATAACACTCAGAGAGGTATCTGAATCCTCAGAATCCAACTCTGAGTTTTGGACTACATTAACATCAGCCATTGTTATTTTTGCAAATTTTAATCAAGTACAAAGTATGAAGTTATTATAATTCTTTCTCTTAAATTTTGAGTTTAAATCAGATAAGCCTATATTAAAATATTTTTTATTTCATTATTCTTATTATATAGTCTAGCCTAGCCTAACCTTTTTTCATTTATGTATTCTTTGATTCAAATATTAGATTTTAATTTATTTTACAAAATTTAATATTTGTACTACCTAGTCCCACGTTGTTAGGTGCCATTCTGTAGAACTCTCTTGTTATATCTGTAATAATTAAGTAAATTTGCAACAACAAATATTAGTAATTAAATCTGCAACAATAAAGCTTCACTTTGTCGAGCTAACTCTGTTGAACTCGTCTTTATTTATGAGTTACTTTGATTTAAATGCATTGTCAATTTACTTAGCATTATTCAAATTGAATAATTTTGTGAGTTCTCTTATTAGTCTCTCAGGGTCGTTTAAAATAGGTAAATCGGTGGAACTAAGTAGTACATTAAAACAAAGTTACTTTACAAACTTTAATTTATTTTACATTATTCAAAATCATTACGTTACTCTATTAGTATTTGCAGTACAATAAAATAGGATTGAAAATTGTATTATCTAAAACTAGATATTTTCTTTTAAGTCAAATGAGTCATTTAAGTTTGATTTACAAAATCATAATTAACTTTTTTCTAATCAATAATTTATTCTAACAACTTATCTGATTTATATCACTATGGGTGATGATGGGATCCGTCTCATGTCCTATCGTTTACTCAACGAAACGGAAATTTAATGTAACATAAACTTTAATTCATAGCGACAACTTTTAGTTAGTATATTTAAAACGCACAAGTGTTTCACCACATTTTCCCGGAAACGTAGCCCGATGCCGGTGATGTCTGTGGAAGACGATCCTCGTCGATCTCCAACTATTTGCAAACTGGGGCGAGGAACACTCTTCAACCGTTGAAGTCGGATTCCCGCCTTTTTTCTTTTTGATACGCGACTATGACCCTTTTGGGTATATCACGATGTAACTGTTTTGACAGCTGCTGCGGCCTACGGGCAAATTTGGAATCATCTGTCCCGTTCTGATTGGTTCTTGTCAAAACTCATCATCTGAGTTCTTTTACTGCGCATCAGTCACTTGTGACATGGTGGGGTTTAATGGAAAATAACCAACCGACATGTCGATGCTTGTCTCACGCAGCTACGTCATAATTTTGCTGACTGTTTAGATGTTCCCACATGTCTTGACAATTCCCGGAACGAACCCACCCATCCTGTTTCGAACAAAGAGTCTTGTTTACTGTGATTTATTGCTGGGGCCTCATCTGTCCCACGGTTATTTTCCACACGACAATTCTCTAATATGATTTGAAACTTCTCCATCTATTTTAATTAAATATATTCCTTTTCTTCTATATAATAATTTATTATTTATCTAAATTAATTAATTTGCCTATCAATTTGGTGGACCTGTTACACTTCCCGGTACACACTTTTTCTAGTGTTTTATTTCATCATGAAATTCAGTATTCTAAACCTAGTAGTGCAAGTTACAACAAGTGAACAAGAAAAAAAATCTAATAATGTTTTTAAAATGACAATGCTGTCACTTGTTCGAAAATATTTGAGTGAAACCCTTGTTGTTTTAGTTGTAACTCCTTTTAGATGTATTAAAATTAAATGTAAATATCCTTATGATTTACATTGAAATGTTTCCATATTATCCATCCACCCACCCATACACGCACAGTGGTAATGTTTGGTTTGTAAACACAGTGGCGCCTCTAAGTGAGGGGTCTATAATAAAAAATTGGATATTACTTCCTGATACACAGATTCCCTTACCGACTAGGTATATGTATGAAATACGGCCAATTAGGGTTGCAGGACAGACAGGATGTAAGTGTCTATTTTAAGAACGTGTCAAAACCTGCCTTCAAAGGATGTTCTTTCCCCTCTCGTCGTCGGGAATTTCCACCCCGTTCGTCATATGGTGACAGTTCTAGGAACAGTTAAAGACCCAGTACCAGATCTCAACCTATGTCCTATTCCCACACTCGGTTTCCTTTGTCCGGTGTCCTTTAGCCGACGCCGACAGTCAGGTCAGTGGTGTCATAAATCTGTTAGGGTATTATTGAAGGGACGAAGTTTGCCAACCCTGGGAGTGTACTGGAGAGTACAAATGTTATTTTTCAGGGAGAATATGGAATTGTTATATAATTCTATTTACTGTATGTAAGTGATGGTTATATTTGATTTCACAGTTTAATTTCCAACGATATATATTTTTATTTGAGACAATAACGCGTTACGTGACCTGGGCATCCTGACACCTTGGCTAAATGTCGCTCATATTATATGTTAATTGAGGAAAATAATGTTATTATTACATTTTTAGTAAGCCTCTCTCATGTCCTCAGAAAACAACCTTCAAACGCTGGTGCATATCACTTCTTCACCTACAGTAATGAATTTGAATCTATATTGAAGATAAATTGTGACGCTAGAACTTTGTTTCTTACTTATATATTTCAATTTCGCACTACACGTGAACTTGTAATGCACATTTTGTTACGTTTATAGAAAGAAAACATAGGAGCACAAAAATTAAATTTGCTTTCAGATAGGCACTAAAATAGTACAGAATTAAAAATTACTTCAGTTTTTTGATATTTCACAAGTGCACTTCAAGTTCACACAGCCAGAGGCAACTCCTCTCCCTAGATATGGCCAGTACTTTTAAGGTTTTTGTTCACTGGAACACCCTCCCTTCCTTATCTCTTATCGCCGTGACGGATAGCCATCCTGTGGCTACATTCTTTACAATCCATTCAACTGCGACACAATACTGATATCCTGGCTGTAATTTTCACTGAAAAATGCTGCTAAATCATTTGCGAGATATAGAGTTAAACATCTGTATACCGGAGGTAAAAGGCACGGTAACCTGTAAATCGCGCCCTGTGAAAATCGCGCCCCATGCATCGTCACGTCAAACCTCGTCAACGTCAATTAGCACAATATTAACCCTTCGCACTTTATCCATTCATAAGACAAATACATGTGTTTATTCCATATTAACACGTGTTAAACTGATTCCCATCACACTTTGTCCAGGCTTTGGACTGGCTAAACGACAAGTGCTAAGTTACTGTCATTTAGGCGTGTTTAAAATCAGCTTAACGCTTCGTCATTCTTTCAATTTTATTCATGTTTTTTTTTTGCTTTTTTAATTTTAATAGTTTTTAATTTTATTTTATTAGCTATTCAAGTAAAGTAACTGTTATTTACACTATATACCCAATTATGCGGCCCCCATAATTGGGCTTTTGGTCTGTTGGGGTCGCAGTTGTTTTTCGCAGGTTTCAGTATTTCTGTTTTCTTTTGTTTGTTTTGGTTTTTGAATATATCTGTTTCATTACAAATTAATCTTATGTTTAATAATTTAGCTTATGTCTGGTTGTATTTAAACTGTATTTATATTATTGTATTGTAACCAAGAATGTATTATATAATTTGGAGTACTTTATTTAGGCGCATAAGTTATAATTGTGTTTCTTTAGTTATTTAAGTTTTTTTTTTTTTTATTTTTCATCAAATGTGCCTTTTTATTGTGATCAATAATTTTGCCTGTGAAACTAATCTGTACCTGTGAAAACAATAAATACATTTATTATTATTATTATTTATTATTATTATATACATTTTCCATGGCCGTGAAGTTATTGTTAGTCCAATCAGTCAAGCTTTTGTAGGTACGATATTGTTTTCAAAAATTTGACAATGTCCCCATCTTCTTCGTACTTCTTGGTTATTTTCCCCAACCTTTCGTCTAGTTGCATGTAAGTTGTTTTTCTTCTTTTTCCAGCCATATTTAACTCTATCCTCATCAACGAGCATGCTGAATTTCCTGCCTCTTTCTTCATACATTGGATCACATCTCTGATTTTAGGATGCGGCTTGCCAAGCATGTTATTCATTTTATTGTGCCAACCTTCAACGGCGTTAGTCGTACGATGGCGGCGTCTGTAGCAATTCCAAAGGCTAATCGGTATTTCATCGTTTTCTATCCATCTCTCTACAAAATAGTCGAAAAATTCGGACAGCTTTGTGCCATTAGGTGCTTGTGAATGTATCCATCCATCAATCACATCTTCAGGCCGAAGAAACGCTAGCGCAGCACACATTCGAATCTGCATTCTTATTTCCTCATTTTCCTTGTATTCACGAGCCAGTCCCAATTCTTGCACTTTTCGCCATATACACTTTTTCATATGGAAATTGCACCCGTGTACTTTAGCAGATGGAAACACAACTTCCAGTGCAGAAATCGCTGCCGCTTCAAAATCCACAGTTACGTTCTTTGGACTCCATTCTGGAACGTGTTTTAGTATATTACGGAACAGCCGAATATATGTCTCCTTTTTCTTGTTTGGTAAAAATGCGAAGACTACTGGATATATATTTGTTTCGGTCTCTGAACTTCCATAGTCTGCGTGGATTGTATACACTTGAGAAAATTGTTTACTACAACTTTTAAAAGTGCCGTCCATAAAAAAGTTTTCTTTACTATTCAAAACTTCCTTTCCTGCTTTCCCACTGAAAACTATTATTCTTTCTCCCGAAACATTGTCGTCACTTAGAAGAAAACTGCTACCGTCATTCATAGTTAGTACTTCGGGTGGAAGATCAATTTCTTGTGATGTTTTCGGTTCGTTTTGATTTCCTTTAGACTTGTTCCGTTGATTATATAAAGTCCTCTTGGTTATTTGATGCTCTGGCATTTCTGTCACAAACTCATATCCTCGATTGTGGAGGTCAACAATTTCTTCTAAATATATTCTAGAAATGGGAGTGTCTTCTTCTCGTGCCCTCTTCTTCGCAACACTCAGCTTCTTCTGAACTTCCAAGCGAGCGTCGTCCGGTGGTCCACATTGATGGTCGCTCGAACTCAGCACAGCGCCGTCCTTGGTCTTGATGACTCCTCGGCAACGAGTTGACCTCTGCTTCAAGCAGCGCCACACAATCGCTCCATCTTGCAACGTATCTTGAGATTAAATGAATATCCTTCGTAATGAGCACATGGCTTACCATGACTGGTGGTTGTCACTTCCATATCGCCCAAGCCGCAGGAACTATAGACACAACAGAGAACACACACGACCGCACGACGTATGACCACTTCAAAAATTGGAACATGAATGAAGGAGGGTCAGGGTGCTAAAGAATAAAGAGAAAGCTACCAGGGATAGCTAAAGATAAACCGGGAGGTGGGCCATTCCCGGTCATTCCCCTTATGAAACGGCTGTCAAGTGACGCTCGCGGCCCGTGACTCAGAGGTTCAGGTAGACAGGGCGCGATTTACCCAGATTTTTGATGGGGCGCGATTTACACAGGGCGCGATTTACATGCATTCAAAGGCACTAAGTCACAAAATTTAAATTTTACAGGAGAGCAGTTTAAAAATGTTTGTTTGTTTATTTTTTATACAGCACACTAACTAATTAAAGTATATCCACAAAATAATAGTATATTTTTCCTTATATCTTTAATTTAATTTTACATTTTGTTCTTATAAGAAATTAAAATAAAATTTATTATAAAAAAATAAAAATAAAATGGACATAGTGCTTTTTGACTCTTCGGACTTAGCCTAAAAGTATTTTGTTAATCAGGGTAAAAGGTAAACATACAAGATAATCAACTGTCATATATGTGTAAAATGGATTTTTAATGCAAATAAAAGACATATAAGGTCACTTGGGGTAATTGGGCCACCTTTTTTTTTCAAAACAGTGTCTGTTTTCGACAAAACATATTGTAGTGTGTGTTGTAGTATCAACTTTTGGGTGTTTTTTTTTTTTTTAATTTGGAGGGTGTAAGCAATCAACAACACATGAAATAGTGAAAATTGGCCTGTGCAATACTTTGTAATTACAACAATTTAAAAATTTTTTTTTGAGGGGGTGGCCCAGTTACCCCAAGAAAGCGGGGTCACTGGACCACTCTCATCTATTTGATGTTGTTTTACGTTTATCCGTGAAAGGGGCATCTGGCCCACTTTGTATATTAATGTACCATTTAAATAAAAATTGATTTTTCCCAAATAATTTGCAAGTTTGCTGTAGCCCACATTGTAAATAAACCGACATGACGCAGCGGAAGACGCTGCTTATGAAAATCCTGACTGAAAGGGAAAGGAGGCAGTAAACTGTTACAAATTACTTCAAAAACAGTTTTTATTCTCGAAATTTAAATCTAATTACAAGAAATAAGTTATAAAAAAATTTGTAAGAGAGAAAAGAAAGAAAAGTTAACAACACAAACGAAAAAAATGTTTTCTAGGCATTTTTGCTTGGTTTCCATCTCAAAAAATATTTGAGAGGTCTGAAAGATCAGTAGAGAAAGTGATCATGTTTTTAAAACGAGTGGTGCTCATATCAATTGGACGAGATAATTTGCGCACTATATCCGAGCACTTGATGAAAAAAGAACCTTCATCTGTCGCAAAAAATTTCATCGTTTGATTATGGCGCTTTAGGTAAGTACCCATAAAACCACCTGCTTCAACTGATTCAATTTTGGCAGCATAGAGCCTGAAAGATTTAGGAGTTTTCCCAAAAACTCGCACAATACAGTAGTCCCCTGGAGAGATTTTGGAACCATCATCTTCCTCCTCTTCAGAAAAATTCATCTCAAAACTTTCATCCATCGCTGGGATTGACCCAGAATCTTCACTGTCACTGCTTGGTATTGGAAGAGCACTTTTTTTTCTCGAAGATTTTTGAACTTTGTTTTCTTTTTTTATTTTCTTTTCTTTTTCTTTCTCCTGCTTCTTTTTTTCTTTTTCTGCCTTTTCATCATGTTGCTTTTCTTTCATTTGGAGAAATTCTTGAGTGGTGATAATTTCAGCATCAGTGACAACCCTTTTACGTTTTTTCCCTGTTGCTGATGGAGATGGCTTGTTTATCACAAACTCCAAAAGTAGTTCCTCAAAGCTTTTTCGCTGTTCTCCCTGATGAGGTTGGCTGGTTGATGGGTAAATTTCAGGAACATTGGTGTCAGGTTGATTATTTTGTGTCAATTGCTGTCCATTCTGGTGATCCATGCTGGTTGACACGAAGCTTCTAGGTTCATTATTTTCAGCCAATTTCTGCCCACTATGAGGAACCTGGCAGGTTGATGGAGAACTTCCACTAAAACTGGTTTCAGGTTCATTATTTTCCGTCAGTTCCTTTACATTCTGATAAATTTCGTTGGTTGATGTAAAACTTCCAGGTTCATTGTTTTGTGCAAGTTGCTGCCCATTCTCATGCTCAGTCATCGTTGATGGATTACTTCCATGTATGGTTTGAGATTCATTGATTTGAACCACACCCATTTGGGCTGCATTCTGCTCCGCTCTGTACTGTTGCAAGTGACCTGGCTTAAAAACCGTTACATTAATTTTTTCTCGATTGGGTCCTTTCATTTCAGGATCATATATCCCAGTAGCTGAAAACCCCGAGATTAAGTTTTGTTTCTGATGGTTATCTTGCACAATTTTATTAATAATCGAAACAAATTCAGCTTTCGGTATCTTTTTTCGAGGATTTTGACGTTGCCATGCACACAGCTCCTTATCCCAATTTGTTTTTATGGATTTAAACACCCCCACGTCTAATGGCTGAAGGATATGGGTAGTGTGGGGAGGAAGTTTCATTATTGTCACATTATGTTGTTGAGCCAGTTTTATTAAATCCACAGAAACGTGGCTGACGTGGCCATCATAGATTAACAGAACTGGCCGTTGCTCACCAATGTTGGGAATAAAAATTTTCCTAAACCATGACAGAAATAAAGCTGAATCCATCCATCCTCTTTCCGAGACTGATATTGCAGTCTTTGTAACCTCTTCCCCTATCCAATTTTCCATTACAAATTTCCCTCTAAATACGCAAAGGGAAGGAAGCATTGTGCCATCCGCTGCACCACACATTAGCACTGTGGTGTTTTCTCTGCCAGAAGAAGAGGTTTTCCTTTGACTTTTACTCCCAACTAAAGAAACCACTTTTGTTTTTGATGGATCGTGGCAAAAAGCAGTTTCGTCGCAGTTGTATATCTGCCCTGGTTTTCCCATCAAATTTAATTCAGTCATTGTCTTACTTAGCAAATCAAAATACTTATAAATGACCCATGGAGAAGTTTGGTCAGCTCTGATGTGCTCTATGCTTTGAGCTCTTTTTAGGGTCAAACCATGTCGTTTTTTAAATCCTACAAACCAATCATTGCCCGGACGATTGTTCTTAAATCTAGTTATGAGGTTATTACGAGCTATGTAGTTTGCAACCAAGTCTAGTACTTCTGTTCGTGAAAGCCCATAACCGTTTCTATCCATTATTATTAGGCAATTCGCTATTTCCTGTTCTTCCTTTTGGCTTAAGTAGGAAATAACCCCTCCCCCTCCTTGTCCGAAAATTGTTTGTTTTCCTTTGCCTCTTGTTCCATGTACATAATGTTTTAGAGTTGATCTTGGAATACCATAATGTGCTGCTGCTCCTTTGGTCGTCATATTTCCATTTTTCACATCTTGAAGAGCTTGCTCAAGGTCTTCAACAGAATATGTACTTGGGCCAGCTCCTCTATTGGTCGTCCGCTGGTAATGTCTTACCATTATGATGAGATCCCCTGTAACAAATAAAACAAAACCACATAATTATTACTTGCCTACTTAATACTAATCCCCCTCCCCCCCCCCCAGGCCCAAGGCAGTTTAAACAAATAAGTCAAATATAAACTGAAATGTAAGTTAACTATTTGAAGTTTTAAATATGTCAAATATTAATTTTTTTTTATTGCAAGTAGTAATTTTTTATATCAGTAGATTCCTACCTACTTAGTACCTGGTTGGTAGGTACCTATGTAGGTATGAAAAATTTAAATTTTTGGTCTAAAAAGTTCAAAACTTCTTTTATCAATAACCATGAGGGGTAACTGGGCCACACGGGGCATCTGGGCCTTGGGCTGGCCCAGATACCCCGCACCTATGGCCCAGTTCCCCCGTTTTACACTTCCTGAGGGGGGCAACTGGGTCACCCCCCTCCAATCAAATGCACCGTGAAATAAAATGATGAAACTACCGATATTACATGCATTACTCTTCTATTTGCTAAAGATAACTAAAAACAGGCAATAGTACTTACTTTGTCTACTGTACAGCTGTTTGAAATAGAGGTATCAGCAGGTTGTTTTGAAAAAAAATTATTCGCAACTTCGTAAGGCTCCCAAGCACGTGCACTAACTGAGAGAAAGATGGCTTCTGTTGTTTACAATCCTTCCAAGTGAGAAGAAGTGCTGCCAACCCTTGAACTGAAAAAAACCCTACAAACGAAAAATCCCTAGACCCATGGCCCAGTTACCTCACTGGCCCAGTTGCCCCAAGTCACCTTAATTGTTTTACATTATTGATATACACTCAATCAATTCATTTCATCAGATATTGGACCATCATTACATCCAAACAACTTCCCAACTGTCTCTTGTCTAACCTGAAGCAGCACACACGTAGACATCAAAAATGGTTGTTTGTCAGCATCAATTTTCCTTGACACAAAGGGAGCATCTGTGCCGGTGAACAAAACGTCAAATTGTTTAAAGTCTTGCAACTCCATGTTGTGTACTGTATATTTGGAAGATGTGAGTCGTACAAGTTGTTGCCAGTCCCATGGTGTTAATATTGACATTTTGGAATTCTTTTTCTTTTTCTTCTCTATATGGGCATGGACCGTATCTGCCTCCATGTGGGTGTGACCCCTTAATAAGAATTTTTGAGTGATTTGTTTTATCTGTGGGTAAGATCTTAAAATCCCAAAAAATGCTATGACAACAGATTTGTTTTTATTTTGACCATAGCAATTGTCTGTCCATATGGTTATTTCTTCTATATCAGAGAAATGACACTATCTGCCCATTTTAATAAACAAGAAGTTATTTCATTTCCTCCTCGAGCCCCTTTACTCTCATCCCACATCATACATTCTACTGTAGCATCACACGAATCGTATATAGTAAAGTTGTATGTCCACAGTTTCCTTTTATAAAAACTTATACTGTTTGTAATCAAAGGTGTAGGTAAACACTTTTATAAATCACAAGTTAAAACTTTATGTTTTGAATTATCTTTACTCAGCTTAGTATCAATACTTTTTAAGTTATACCTTCTTTTTGACTCTCCAATGTGTGCATCTTGATCAGCTGTTAGACTAGTTCTTTCATCAAGAGTCAACTCACCTTTAAGTTGAGCATGAAACCCATCACAAACATCACAGGTGTCTGTATCAGGAGGTTTAAATGAAAGGTTAAAATTCTTGTTGAAAATATCATAGTACAACCATGGTTTAGCTACAAGTTTGGGGTCAAAATTATTTTTAACACAATGTTCAGTATAAAGAGTGTACATTTTCTTCATGCATAATTCTGGGCCTAAATATTTTTTATTGGTTTTTTCTCTGGTATAGTGGCTCTCATAGCAAGGAAATGCTGAAATATGGTTCTTAACACTTTCAATAGTAGCAGTAGGTGTTTTGTTGGTAGGAGTGTGCTTACCTCTTAAATCTTGTTGTACAAGACCCCCTTCTTCAGTTTTTTTCAAAACGTTTACAACAATCTTATTTGAAATACCTAAGGTATTTAAAAACATAACCTTGCAGATATTTATAGTAATGTTATTAACAATAAAACTGTACACAAGAGCATTACTCTTAGCTCTACCTGAATTTTCCATACGTTTTCTATGACGAGCTATTTTTTGGGTAGTTATACAAGATCTTATAAAATGTCTTTTAATGTCATTACTGTTGTCTTTGGTCCAATACCTGTTGAATATACTTTGTCTTTCTATTTCAGATATTTTATTATAGCATTTCCTTTTACAGGAACAAGGTGGTTTCATTATCTTTGCAGACACAATTTTATTTTTTTTGTTAACATACTCCTGACCAGACAGTGCTTTTTGTTTTCGTTTATTGCATAGCCATTCATCTGAGCGCCTCACACGTTTCTTACCATGCTGTTTAATAGTTGATTTATTTGTTACCTTCCTCTTTAGTGATTTACATAAATTTTGACCGGTTTCAATAGAATCTTCATTGAATGAAGTGGCATGATTACTAGTTTTGTCATCTGATAAATACAAATCCCTCTCCAATAAGGCTTCAGCTCTTAATGTCTGTTCTTTTGACTTATTATCTATTTTAAAAAGGATTTTTTTCTACCTTAGACTTTGATGAAAAGCGTTGTTGAGCAGGTCGCTTTTCTGCGTAACTTTAATCCTCACTTGGCAAATAATCCGAGTCAGCATCGGTATCGTCAATGTCGCATCGGTACTTCATCAATGTCGGATAAAGATAGATCGTTAACAATCTCTTCATTGTGGCTGATATTTTCTTGTTTGTTACGGGTGCTTGGACCTAAAAAAAACATTAATTTAGCATAAAAATAAAGACATTTATTTTAGTGAATCTATTTTTATTATGTTCAATTAGCAAGCCCTATTACCAAAATCCCAACTACTTATAATTTATACAATGCTGTAAGACCTTTAGTTAAATTTAATAATAAATAGTTGTTATTAATGAAAAACTTACGAACCTATAAAAAATTAATGGAGGCCCATTACTACAAGGCTATCAAAACATTACTTCTAGGCATAGACTATTGTTTGTATATTGGAATTATTATTTTTATTTTAAATTGTTATCGTCACACATCTGCTGACTTATGTTTAGAGACAGTTTTTATAACCTAACAGTAAACTTTCTTCTATGAATTTGGTGTTTTCTAAGATTAGTGTAATAAATCTTATTCTTATCTGTGTCAATGTCTCTTTGTGCCTGTAAAGCCATTTCCACTATCTTGGAACCACGAGAACCCTTACTATGATCCATGTTGAAGTTTATTGTTATATTTTAACCATTTAAAACTGTCACCCAACTAGAACACAAGCTAATAAAACAACACCAATAGCCTAACCTAAAAATGTCTTGTTACAAAAACAAACCATGTGCTGTAAAGGGCACTATGTCCAGACTGTGCAGTAAGCAATTCCAACACACTCAGAGGCAAAGAGCCTCAAGTCCACTTGGTGCCCTTTGCCTCTGACTAACATGTGACATAATGCCTTTTTAAAATGGTCTATCTCCTGTTATTATTAAGATAGGACATAGTGCCATATACCTCTGTGTGGAGCAAAAAAAGTACATTATGATGGTGCCAAAATCCCAATTTAAAAAAAAATGGACTTAGTGCCCTTTACCTCCGGTATACAGATATAAACAACGCTAATTAGGAATAGCGATTCCATATTCAAGTGAATTACAGTATATATAAATGAAAGTCTTAAAACAATATTTTTTTAAAATATATATTTATTCATGCTACAGTATTAGTGAACACAGGGTTTCGGTTTATGAAACAAATGTATGGTTTTTATCTATAAACTCAGCTAAATTAAAAAACTAACTTTTTCCTGTGACTAAATCTAAAAATTAGTTGAAAGGTTAATTTGTCGTCTAGAATGATACCTAGCCCGCCCATACACGTACTGTGGTGAACCCACCCACCCACCCATACACGTACTGTGGTAATGACCAACCCGCTCACCTATACAGAATCAGAATCAGAACTTTATTATCCATTAAGTACATTATATATATACAATAGGATTCGTCACATGTATACTAACTAAAACATTGGAATTTTTATTAAACTGTCCAAAGAGTCATATCATAGGTTAAAAAATCATCACAGTTGTAAAAGGCTTGTTTCTTAAGAAAATAGGAAACAACATATTTAAATCTACTTATAGATAACATTTTGACAAAAGGTGGTAATCTATTGAACAATAAGTACTGCTGGTAATAAAAACTATTAAAGGATTTATGTAGTCTAATGCAAGGTGTTGTTAGATCAGCTCGGTTTCTAGTTAAGTGGTTGTGACAATTTTCTTGTGTAGTGAAACTAGCAAGGTTTTCTTTAACATAAATCAGATTAGAATAAATATATAAACTTGGAAGAGTCATTATCTTTAAATCAATAAAGCTACTTTTACATGAATCTCTATTTCCTAAACCTAAGATACAGCGAATGGCTTTTTTCTGCCAGAGAAATGCTTTATTTGAATCACAAGAGTTACCCCATAATCGTATGCCATAATTTAAATGTGAATGAAAAAGTCCATAATAGGCTAGAAGTAGAGTGTCATGGTCTACAAGAGACTTAAGCTTTCTCAAGACAAAAGTAGCTCTAGCTAGAACTTTACATAACTGGTCAACATGGTCACTCCAAGTTAACTTATTGTCTAATCTGATACCCAATACTCTAACTGAGTTGGTATAGTTGATACTATCTTTGTCAATGTTGTTTTTCAGAGTGAATATTATTTTTTCAGTTTTGTTCTCATTAAGTGATAAAATATTTGCTAAGTACCAGGCTTTAGAACTTTGTATACAAGTATCAAGTTTTCTTTTAACATTTTCAAAATTTACATCAGAGCACAATATAGAGGTATCATCAGCATACAACACAGTTGTACATGGCACATTAAAACTAAAGTCATTTACATATATAATGAAGAGCAAGGGCCCAAGGACAGATCCTTGAGGCACTCCCGCAGTCAGTATCCTAGGCCTAGATAATACATTCTTTACTTTTACCATTTGATTTCTATTACTTAAATAGCTTTTAATTAAGTTTAAAACATTGTTTTGGATGCCATAAAATTCAAGTTTCTTTATTAGAATCGAATGTGAAACAGTGTCAAAAGCTTTACTTAAATCTAACATGGCACTACCTATTATTTGATTTTGTTCAAAACCCATTAAAATGAAAGTTACAATTTTTTCAACTGCCATGACTGTTGAATGCTTAGGTCTAAAACCGTACTGGAAGTTGTACAGAATATTATTGACAGAGAAGTAGTCATATAATTGATCAATGAGACAACTTTCAATCACCTTGCTTATCACTGGCACTATTGCTATAGGCCTATAATTTTCTGGCAAGTCTCTATTGCCTTTCTTAAAAATAGGGGTAACAATAGAAGTTTTCAAGCAGTCAGGAAATTCACCTGTTGCTACAGTTAAATTAATTACATAGGTAAGAGGAGCCAGAATGGCTTCAATGATATGTTTCAATACATAGTTAGACAAGCCAAATATGTCTTCACTACGAGATTAACTAAGGTTATTTACAATAGATCTGACAGCCACACTGTCTACATTTTCCCACAAGAAATTAGGTCTATTTACATCAGCACCTACAGATTTGTTCAATAAATTGATAAAAGTAGAATCAGCTTTACTAGTTGTAGGATTACTTAAAAATATATTATTAGGCACATTGACAAAGAAATCATTTAAATGGTCCGGTGAAAGAGAATTATCAATAACAGAGGTTTTATACTTTAATTCATTATTGATGATGTTCCAAGCCGTTTTACATTTATTTTTTGATTCAAAGTTAATTTACTATTAGCCTCTACCTTGGCCTGAGAAATGGCTTTGTAATACTTTGACCTAAAATCTTTGAACTTATTTTTGCTCGCAGTGCTACCAGAAATTTTCCAAATATCAAACAATGATAACAAATGAGTTCTCATTAATTTTAATTGGGGTGTGAACCAAGTTTTTGTAATGTTGGATTTTCCATTATTAAGCCTATTTTTTACAACAACTTTTGGGCAGTAAACATTGAAATAGTACGTCAGAACATTTAAAAACATGGACATAGCATCATTACAGTTACATAAAACATATAAATCGTACCAATTATAGTTTAAAAGACATTCATTAAAATTATACAATCTAGAGGGTGTTAACAAACGTTTTGTATTAACTACTTTACAATTAGCTGTAGGCCTGTTGTTATTTAGGCTAGTATCAGACAGTCTCAACGTACATACTAGGCCGGCGTGATCAGAAATTAGATCCTGTTCATACAATAGGCAGTCATAATGATCAGGTTTTAAATTACAAAATATATTATCGATTCAGGCATGCCCTCTAGTAGGCCTAGAATTAATATTGTACAAATTGAAAGATCTTAAAATATTTAATAACTGTTTAACTTCACTCTTGTTAAGTTTATTAATGTCTATATTGAAATCACCGGCTAAGGCCAACATGTTCAATTGTTTTTTTGAAAAGTGCAGTAAAAGATTTTCAAGTTTTTCTAAAAATAATTTCACATCAGAATCGGGTGTTCTATAGATACAAATTAGAATAGAATTGTAAGTTAAAAGCAAAATAGCAGAAGTTTCAAGAATATAATCAACAGAAAACTGAGACACATCTAAGCTAATGAACTGAATATTGTCTCTCACCATAATAGCAGATCCACCATGAGTAAGAGGAGCCTTTCTACTATATGAAGCTGCCAAGCTGAAACCATTTGGCACGTATAATCCAACCTCGGTTTCATTCAACCAATGTTCATTAATGCAGAGAAGATCAATGTTGTTTTCTTCTAGAACTATTTCAAGTTGATTTATTTTGTTTCTAAGTGATTGTATGTTTATCACAAAACATCTAACATTAACAAGAGTTGGCACTTTAATATGCGGCCCAAGTTGTGCATTAGGCCTATTCTGTTCTAAGAGGTCACACCTTGACTGTGTTCTTTCTCCAAAAAAGAATTATTACTCGTACTTTCCTTTGTACTTTCCTTTAAATCACCTTCGGCTCTTGATGATGGTCTGTTCACAAATTGTGACACGTACACGTTGTTAGGCCAAATATCTGGTAAATAAATATCTTTATACAGGCTTGATGGGACACCAACTTTAAAGGATGAGTATTTATCAGGGTGCTTTGATGTTAACTTATCAACACTGTAACTTCCCTTTTTTACCTCATTTAGATAGTTCTTTATGTCATCACACTGTGTTTCAATACCGAATCTTGAGACAAACAGATACCGCACACGATCAGCAATGGTGAGGTTATGATTGCTAGTAGATTTCCCAGTAATAGAAGTTTTTCTGCTATTAGCACTGGGCCTAGGCCTAACTTTACTTTTCATATCAGTCTTCTCTCTACTTACTTGCCTCCGTGTTTTCACAGTTTGGAATTTAGCTTCAATAAGGCTCTCATGAGAGTTTTCAGATGTAGAAACAGATGAGTTTGTATCCAAAAGTCCTACCGTCCCAAACTCGGGACTTAGCCTATGTCTATGCTGTATGAGGTTATGATTTCTCATTGTTTGTGATGGGCCACAATTGTTATCCGATAGGTTAGTCGTCCGATTGAGTTGTGGATAAGGTGATACGGGTTTCACTTTGACAATTTCGGAGTAGGAGTTTTTTATGCCTACACCTGTATTCGATTGATTAAGAATTAAGTCATTTATAACCTCTGCCTGATTAGTCATAGTGGACTTTAAGAAAACGTTCTCTTCTTGAATTTTGGTGAGTCGACCACTGATGTCTTTATAATTTTCAGAAAGATCATGAATTTGATCAGTCAAAAGTCTTAAATGCTCAGAACTAGTTAGTCCCCGCGTCATTAGATTTGATTTCTTCCATTATAGGCGTACACGCACTATCGGCAACGGCCGGCAGACGACACTTACACTGAACACAGATATACACGGCTTTTCCACTAAGAACTTTGAATAAATCATATTCTTCGTTAGTTATGTCAATGCAATTAATATGATACCAATATTTACAATTACCAACGCATAGAAGTGCTTTACTATTTTTGGCAACATTTTTATCGCACGAACCACACTTAGACTGTTTACTATGCGCCGCCATCTTGGAATCTCAGTACCGTGGTACTGATTTTTTTTTGGTGGCAATTCTTAATGCTACCGTACGTGTATGGGTGGGCGGGTAGGTTAATGCCACCGTACGTGTATGGGTAGGCGGGTGTGTTAATGCCACCGTACGTGTATGGATGGGCGGTTGGGTTAATGCCATCGTAAGTGTATGGGTGGGTGGTTAGGGTAATGCCACCATACGTGTAGGGGTGGGTGATTGAGTTAATCCCACCGTACATGTATGGATGGGCGGGTGGGTTAATGCCACCGTACGTTAAAACTTTTTTAACAATCTTCGAAGCGCCTGTGCTATTTGTGATACAATTCCCGCAACACATTTCTGTACATGAATCACGGTTCAACGCCGTCACATAATGAAAATTTTCTTATATACTTTAAAGAAAATACTTTAAAACTATGAGAACTTATGACATTAAACAATGCAGCATTTTAAATTACCGGCAGGAATATATGCGAATTTGTTTTTTTTGTGGCTAATCATAGCTCCTATTACCATTGAGCCATAACATATTATTGCCACCATAAGTGATTTGCCCTGAACGTAGTTTTTCCGCGATATCTCGAGAACCCGGTTCCTTTTTTTTCCAAATAAGACAAACATTACTAAAATTAGTAATATCATTAAAAAAGGCATATGAAGGCCGCAGGGGAATACCCAACAGAGTCAAAATTTTACATTTTTCAGGAGAAGAAAATTAAAACTTAAAACGCTCTTACTAAGAAACTGTTTGTTTTATTGAAACTATTATTGCACAGTTCCATTGGTCTTTTAATGCCTAATAAGCTATTAAAATTTTGTCATTTTAAGTATCTAAAAATTAGCACGAGGTATTTTTTTCGCTTCCAGTGTCATGACTCAGTTGGGTTTTCCCATGTTCCTTGACGAAAGGGGAAAATGAAAATAAAACCCGACCATTTAAGATACTTTTATACTTGTCAATTCTTTATCAAAACATGGTATTTAACAAATTATTGTTTACATAAACTAAAAAGTAATAATATTTTTGGTTTCACTTTGAAATGGCTAGGGTCTCACAAACGTTTCTAGTGTTGAATATTGTCATAATATGTCTGCCTGAAAAAAACAAATAAAGATTACATTTCTGGAATTTATTTCCTTCACTTGTGGTTACAGGTTTTAAATGACAATACAGTAATTAATTAGATCTGAATTTGTAAAGAATAGGGCGTTCATAAGGGCAGTAACAAATTATAATACTTACTGCATGACATGTAAACATTTTGACTTGCTGCAAAACAGCGATGGTTTTGCTCTTGCTCCTTCGATCACTTCTCTCCAACCAGCAGGAGTTTCGGCTTTAGAAGATTTTGGTATCAATGCCATATTCTTATCAGTCTCCATGTAAGAATGGCCACGCACGGGATAAGTCACAACCACCTTTTCAAACATCTTAAGTTCTGAAGTTACATAGTGGAGAAATTTAATAATAGTGTGATTTTTGTTTTGCCCTCCACACGAGTCCGCAAAGATGTTGAGATGTGTTACAGATTTATTTAAATAATTTTTAAAGAAATGAAGCAACATGGATGCCACATCATTACATCCCTTTTTACCTACTGTCTGGTCGTATGTATACATTATTGATTCACCCGTGGACAATATATGGACATTAAATATGTAGAAAGTAAGTTGCCTCCTAAAGTACACTTCACTGGAGCTCGTGTTAGGCGTTGGTAAGTTCCTACCAAAATCTATAGCTATAGCCTCAACTGTCCTATTTTGCTTTGCCTCTGTTTTAGCACTTTTCTTAAGAGTATAAAACCACTGGGCTTTTTTCAGATGTTCAGTATTTGCTATTTCAATCTGTTTAAGATCGTTCAAGAGTTTTGACTTTTCTAAATCTTGAACAGTGTTAGAGATTCGCCTCTTTATGTCTGTTATTTTTGCTTGTTGTTCATCACAAAAACAACAGGTATCGGTTCTGGGATACCCGAACCCAATATTAAATTCAGACACAAAAATATGTCGGAATGTTTCGTATGAAATTTGTAGTCCAGGATGTTTGTTCAAAAAAATACCCAACAACTCTTTTATGTTTGACTCAGCTGGCAAATACACTTTTTCAGAATCTTTTAAACTATAATGGGCTTTTCGACCTTTCAGTGAGCCAAAGAAAGACATTACTGCACAACGAGTATTCTCAGATAACTTATGAGGCCTATTAGAATGTTTACCGCGTCCATCTATAGGCGGCTTACCAGTGGTTCTCAAGGACGTTTTAATTGTGTGTAACCTAAAAGGTTTTATTCCGAACAATGCCTGAAATCCTTTGAAACAAACTGGGACTTCTACAGCTAATCCGTCCCTAACTACTCTTACTTTATAAGTGTAAGAACTATCATTAAATCTAGCATCTATCTCATTTTTTCTTGGTCTGCGTTGAGCTACTGGTTGCAAAGAGATTAAGCCAGACAAGAAAGCATTTTGAGCGTTTGTACCGCCCTCACGTCCAATATCATTAAATTGTTTAATAAGGTAGGCTCTCTCTGCAGAATTAATATTTTTAAAGCACTCATACCTTTTGCACAAACAGTCCTGTCCAGTTTCAAACGTACATTCTCTCATTTTCTTTGCTGCATCACACATTCTTCCTTTTACTTTACGTTTCTTACTTATTTTTGCACTATCTTGAACTGTCACATTTTCGTCACTGTCACTACCGTTATGATTATTTTGAAATACAGCATCAATAGCTGTTGACATTGTAGAAAACGATCACAGAAATCTCAAGAAATATAAAAACACTGCAAGCTAAAAAGCACCAACACCAAGACAGTACGCCAGTCAACTAAAACAGCTGCTGCGAAGTGCTAGACGGCGCATGCGCCAGAGCTGACTCAGTTGGGTTTTCCCCCACAACACATTGACAGAGTTGGTTATTCCACTGCATGACGAAAATAAAAGCCTTAATAATAGGTGACCCTGTTAGTTTCTTCCGTGGATACTCCTGCACTGTAAAATATAGACCTGCCGCTATCATGTCGCATTGAAATGTCATTTCTTGAAAATGTTGACTATGTTGGTTTTTCCCCTGCAGCCTTCATATGTTATAACGTAGATTTAATTGAGGAAAACAATGGTATTATTACATTTTTAGTAAGTCTCAGTACACTTTTATATACCCATATATTTTTTATAAACACATTATGTATTTTTTCCAACAATCAGTTGAAATAATATAGTCAGTTATTTGAAGTGAAATTTTTAAAATAATTAAAAAATATAATTTTTTTATGGGTTGTAATGTCATATAATCGGGATTTAATCTGAGATTTAAGTTTTTTTTAACTAGTACATATAAAAATAATTATAAATCAATTTCTTACTTATGCAATTCTTTACCAATATCAAACCTCTATATTGCAGGTTGTTTCATATATAATCTGACCTGGACTGAAGCGTCCCATTGAACTTTTTAACTGCGTACATTACGGACAGATAAGTATATTTAGTTCATAAGTTTAAGAGCATATTTATCAAAATTATCAAAATTGAAAAAATTCGTCTGGGAGACAAATTTATTGAAAATCCGTCAGAAATAGCCCGAGAGTTCAGCAAGTTCTTCTCCCAAGTGGCTTTTTCTGATCAAAAATTAGAAGGCGTCCAGGCCTTCCCCCATCCTTCAATGGGACCCGTGACATCCATGGTACTCACCCCTGTAACCGAGGACGAAGTGGCCCGTGTGATTCAGACACTTAACTCAAAAAAATCGTGTGACATCAATGGAATGTCAACATGGTTACTCAAAAAATGCTACAGGCAGATTTTGAAACCACTGACAAAATTAATAAATTTTTCTTTTGCGTCCGGACGCTTCCCCAACATTCTAAAAATTGCAAAAATAACGCCGGTTTTTAAAAAGGATGACCCTTGCCTGACCAGCAATTAATTATCGTCCTATATCAATTTCACCAGTTCTCAGTAAGGTCTTCGAAAAAACATTTTTGAAAAGACTCGACGGTTTTTTGGAAAAATTCGATATCTTGAGCGAGAAACAATTTGACTTTAGAAAAAATAAATCGACCATCGACGCCGTTACCAAACTAGTCGAGATGGTTGTGGACGGACTTAAGAAGCGAGAACATGTGCTCAGCATATTTCTCGATCTTTCTAAGGCCTTTGACTGTGTGCATCATGCGACACTGTTGCGCCAGTTAGAGGCAAGCGGAATCCGCGGCCTACCGCTCGAATGGCTTGCATCCTACTTACAGAACAGACGCCAACTCGTGCAAGTGGAAAATGTCAAATCTGAAAGCGTAGAAATTAAATATGGAGTCCCTCAGGGATCAATACTTGGACCGGTCCTCTTTCTTATTTACGTCAACAGGCTGAACTCTCCAATCCAAAATGGAAAGGTTGTCCAGTACGCTGACGATACGACTCTCTGCATTAAATCTAAAACAATTGACGGCTTAGAGATTGATTCTTATGTGATGCTAAGTTCTTGTATTCAGCATTTTTCCGGTATCAATCTACACATAAACAACGCAAAATCAAATTTCATCAAATATTGTCTCACTCAGAGGGAGGACGAAGTTCTTCCAAATGTAGTAATAGATGATGCTCTTATAGAGAATGCAGATTCTACTAAGTTCTTGGGAATGTACCTTGATCGAGGGCTGACCTGGGATGACCACATTGATAATGTCTGTACAAAGGTTACCTCAAGCATTTACGTCTTACGTAACCTCACAAAATTTTGCTCCCTCGATGTCTTAAAAATGGCCTACTATGGCCTCATATATCCCCACCTATCGTACGGGATAAGACTCTGGGGTAGCTGCACTGCAACCAAATTCGAAAGGGTTTTTCGGCTCCAAAAAAGAGCTATTAGAATCATTTCAAAATTACAAAACAGAGAGTCGTGTAGAGACGCCTTCAGGGAGTTGGGAATACTAACTTTGCCCTGCCTGTACATGCTGGAGGCGCTCCTGTACTGTCAATTTGAAACTGAATTGGTTCAGGGCAGGGACGTCCATCAGTATGAAACTCGTGGCAGGGAGAATTTCCGTAGAGTCCGGTGTAGAACAATGGCGTCTGACCGCCTTCCTGCGCAGGTTGGGGTTGGATTGCTTAATCAGCTCCCTGAAGATATCAAAACAAACCATAGTTTCAATACTTTTAAATATCGTTTAAAACACCTCTTGATGTCAAGAGTCTTTTACTCGGTTGGCGAGTTCATGGAAAGCCGCTGGGAATAAAAATTTCAAAATTTAGCCCCAATGGCACTGGTGTAAAGTATGAATGGAGAATGCCTGTAATTTATGTACGTACGGTTGATAGAGTGGTAGAATAGAGTAGGCCATTATAACAATTTTGAATTTTATTAAAATATTATTTATTATATATTTTTATTAAAATATTATTTATTATATATTTTTATTAAAATATTATTTATTATATATTTTTATTAAAAATATTATTTATTATATATTTTTAAAACACATATTGACCTTTGCAATACGATGTAATAATTGTTAATACTGCAATAAAAAAATTGATTGATTGATTGATGAGATGCTTATAATGTAATTTATACATAGCTTATAAGTATAACAGGTTATTGAACAACTGAGCACTTGCTCACATTACGACTTAGGAATATATATATATATATATATATATATATATATATATATATATATATATTATAATATTTATTTATTAGAATATAGTAATTGTTTAATACATTTTTATTTATAGTTGACATTTACATATTTATTTTAAAGAATTAGTACAAAAAGGGAATATACTGATACATACAGCCATGGAAAATTCAAAAGAACAAAATTATCAAAATATACATAATAGATTGTGGAAAAAGTTAACTGTAGAAGAAAAAGTTAACAAAATTGCTGATATTATAATTGACTGTAATATTTTTGTTGATAAAATTAATCTCACAGGATACAGACGTACAGATATGACATATATTTTACCTGCTTTCAATTTCAGTGACACGCCAAAGTCCAGAATAATCATTTTGTCTTTTTTCAAACGTCACATTAACTTGATCACTCAGAAAGTAAATAGTTTGATGTCTAATGCACAGTCTTATGACAATACTGTCAAATTGATTGAGGAAGATATTGTAAAACAGTTTGATGAGGATATTGTCAAACAGTGTAAAGAAACATTTGTTTGTCAAACAAATGTTACTGATCAACATCAAACTGAACTTACATTACCATTTTTTGGTAATTATTATAAATCAACTGAAAATAATTTGTTAACTAGACCAGGCAATGGTGATTTACATAATGAACAAAGGAATTTGCATTCTAGTACCTTATCATTGGGAACACCCACATTATGTAGTCCTGATGAGGTTGGTGTAACATTTAATTTTTCAATGCTACATGAGACAGAAGTGCAGACACAGTCAAATAAAAAGAGGTCTTTCAAAAAGACAGCATTGTTAATTGGTGAGTTCAACATTAACTATGCCCTTTGGACCTCTAAGGTAAATGATGTTGGAAAACTGATTACACAGGTATATCCTAAGGTTATAGCTGATTTCTTTTATCCTATAAGCCAAGGTTGTGTTGTACAAATGCAAGGTGTTTATTACAATAAAAACCCAAAAAAGTTGTTGGTTTTGTACATTTTAGCTTACTGTAAACATAACTCTGATACATCGTTTAAGCTCTGTGTCTATCCAGACTGTAATAAGTCAGGGGTCTTTGTTAAGGTGTATAGTAATGCAGCATCATGCATTCATCCTACGAAAATGACCAGAGAACTCAGTGGAACTTATAGAGCTAATGTTCAAAAGGAATTGCTAACAAGCAGCCCTAAACTTGTCAGAGCGAATGCTATTCTAAATTGTGATGTAGATGGGGTTAAAGTCAATAATCTGCAAGGTGCAAAATCAAATACAGTTTTTCGCAAAGCTAAGTCAGAAGCACTTGCTGCAGATGATTTACACAAAGACCCTCTTACAGATTTATTTTTAATGAGGGAGGAACAAACAGATCATAAAGTAAGATATGTTCAATATGTAGGTCACCCTTTTGAAGTGATAATTTTTAGTCATGACATTTTAGATCTTTTGTTAATAGCAAGGGAGAGAGCTAATAAACATAAGCAAGACTTTATCTTGCATATAGATGCTACTGGTACAGTTGTAAGGAAGATACCACAATGCGAGGGTAAGCGTGTATTGTATTATGCAATAGTATTTAGACTCAGTGGTCTTGTGTTGCCAGCATCTGAGTTTTTAACATGTAACCATTCTGCAGACTCTATAGCAATTTGGCTTTTAAAATTAAGAATGTTCATAAAACAAAATGGAAAATGGCCTATATGCACAAGAGTTGTATGTGATTTTAGTTGGGCTATGATAATAGCTGTTATGTTGTCTTGGAATCAAATGACAGTGTTACAATACTTGAATATTGCTTATGACATAGTCAATGGTAACAACACAACACAACCAACAGTAACTGTAAATATATGTATTTGTCACTTCACTAAAATATGTGTACAAGATGTAAAAGTAGCTTGTGCAAACTTGAACAGGGAAGCCAAATATAAAGTTAAACAACTGTTTATGCAGATAATGTGCACATTATGTACATGTAATATCTACAAAGAAATTAGGTTGCTAATTAAATATGCTTTGATTGTTCTATTAAGAACTCACAATAGTGATGGGGTTGTTGACTGTTACTTAGGAAAATTGAAATCCTTGCTAAAACATTCGCTTACAGAAAATGAGTGTTTTAATGACAACAACTTAAATGAGGATAACACAGTAGATATTAATGATCAAGCACCTTTTGGGGCTCAGTACAAGGAAAGCCCTTTTTATAGAGATATATTAGATATAAGAAATAATGTTGAGAGAACATATATGATTAATGACAAAATGCACGAATTAAATTATGAACATGATGAAAAAAGTGGACTGTTATTTGTAACAAAAAATGAATTTCATTGCCCAGCATTAGCCAAAAAATTAGTTGATAAATATGCTCCTTACTTACCTCTTTGGTCAGGAGGACGCTGTTGCCCTTATACTGAATGGTAATAAAAAAAATATTGTTCCAAGACTTAGTAATGCCCCTGTTGAAAATTGGTTTGGACAGGTGAAAAATATTATTCTTGATGGCCAAAGAAATCTCAGGCCGAACCGATTCATTCGAAAAGTAAGACATGTTGTAATGGCACAACATAAAGAAATAATGTTAAATATGCCAAATGAAGGCTGTTCTCGTGGTAAAAACAAGAGAATCAATGTAAAAAAATGTCTTTCATTGAAAAGAAATAGTTCTAATCAAAAACCTGTGTGTAAGAAATTAAAAGACAGCCATTTAAATTTAGACTTACATGTATTTAGTGATAGTATTGATGAAATTGAGGAAAGTTGGTCAAAACCATCTTTAAAAAAACACACTTACTTTGACTCAAAATACATACAAACTGTTGTAAAAGACCTCTTTACAATGCCGGAAAACGCTGTTGCCCTTATCAAAAGTAAAATCTTGCATAACAAATTGATTGAAGATCCAAACTATTATGTAACTATAAAAGAACATCCTAGTTATGTTGTTTGTTGCATTACTGCTCCTTCTGGTTCAAAAATGTATGTAAATATAGACGAAATTAGTATCTTGTCAAGTAAAGAGTGGTTTACAACTGACATTATAACACCTGTATCATTCATGCTACAAAAACAATACCAAGATAAATGTTGTGCAATATTTCATGATAATATTGCTACAGATGCTCTTGTAAAAGGTATAAAATTAAATACTGAGTCATGGATTTTCAATTATACAATTTTAAATAGTGATACAAAACACATCTTTCCAGTTAATGTATCTGGAATTCATTGGGTTTTATGCTATGCGAATGTTGAAAAAAAAGAGTTTGCATATCTTGATCTTCAACAAAGGAATGTTTGTAATTTAAAAATTCAATCAACTATCGCAAAACTAAACTCATTCTTATCTGAATTTAAAAATATTTGTATCCCACTAGGTGAATGGAAAGTTTTACATATTGACCATCCTATTCAATCTGATGCCTACAATTGTGGAGCTTATATATTGTACTTTATTGAACAGCTTATGTTAAGTAACAAAATTAATCTATGTTTTAATCCCAATGAATATAGACATTATCTGTTTAGAGCACTTTTAAATAGTTCTGAAGATATGACTAACATATGTCTATCTTGTAGACGTCCATTTGCCTCTCAAATTCCTAAAACTAAAGATGATGAAAGTGTCGCATGTACATCATGCGATCGTTGGTATCATGTTCACAAAAATTGTTTACCAAAAGATGTTCCAAAAGATACTGTGCCGTTTATACTACAAGAATTATTGTATTCATATGTAAGTAAGACGGTATGCATATTGTGAAGTTGTATTTATTTATTACGTTTAGGGGCATTTTACAAAACCCCCCTCCCCAAGGGGTTATGTAATTTAGGGACGGCCTTTAACATTACAGTGTGAACTATTACAAAAGTTAAAAAGCGCATACACAAGAAGTGTATTGCAGCATACAATGTGTTTCAAAAACTTTTTAAAAAATTCTTAAGCGCATACACAACAGTGTATTGCAGCATAAAAAGTGCATACACAACAGTGTATTGCAGCATAAAAAGCGCATACACAACAGTGTATTGCAGCATAAAAAGCGCATACACAACAGTGTATTGCAGCACAAAAAGCACATACACAACAGTGTATTGCAGCATAAAAAGCGCATACACATCAGTGTATTGCAGCATGAAAAGCGCATACACATCAGTGTATTGCAGCATGAAAAGCGCATACACAACAGTGTATTGCAGCATAAAAAGCGCATACACAACAGTGTATTGCAGTATAAAAAGCGCATACACATCAGTGTATTGCAGCATGTAAAGCGCATACACAACAGTGTATTGCAGCATAAAAAGCGCATACACATCAGTGTATTGCAGCTAAAAAAAAAATGGGAGGTAATGTTGTTCGCGTCCGTGTAACTGTTAAAAGTTATGCACGTGCCTCCCGGGTTATGCTAAATGAACAACGTGGAACTTTTAACTAATGTTTTTTTGTTTCCAGTCACATATAAAGCAATAAAACTACATACGACAGGATTCTACTATGGTCCAGATAAGACATTTAGACAACTGCTATTATGATACTATCTCATATCATTTATTTTATTTAAAGGCATGAAAGGACTCAACGCTCAGGTAAAATATATTTCTCTAAAAGACAATATACAGTAGAACCTCTCTAATTCGAAATTCAGGGGAAAGACGATATATTTCGAATTATGGGAAGTTTGAAATATAGAGAGTTTGAATTATAGAGGCCAAAATAAATAAAATTCTAACTATAGAGGTCCAAGTTTATTTTTTTAAAGTTAAACAGAATACTGTTGTTCAAACACATTTCTTGGACAGTAACATTATTTAAATTTAAACATTAATTAATTAATTAATTAAAACATTATTTAAATACAGTAACATTAAAGCAAAAACAAATTAGTGACACAATAATAACTGTGTTATACAGTACAGTGCCTTGTTCGCGAACATTGTTCAATCAGAATTAAAAAAGTCTGTAATCCGTGATTGTTTCATCGCTCTTTTGGATTGAATGTCAATCGTGTTTTCTATGGCTACAATAGCTGAAAAAACACTGTCACAAATATCACTTGATTGTTCGATAAAAGTGTGAATTGTTTCGACTGCACGTCTTGCTTCTTTTTTTGTAACGAAGTGAAGTTCGTCTGCTCCCGTCTCGTCGTCTGCACCCGACCCATCGTCGTCGTCTGCGCCTGCCTCGTCCCTGTCGGCCACGGCCGCCACGATCTCGTCGTCTGTCAACGTTCCGGCTACCGCTACGTCGTTGTCGACCTCGACGAAATCTTCAAATGTTGTGTTGTTATTCATATTGCAGTGAGCCATTATGACATTCCATTCGCTCTCGATCGGATCTTCAACAGGATCTGGTGTAACTGTTAAGATTTCTGGTTCAGTTTCTTCATTTACAAATCCACAAGCTTTAAAACAATTAGCGATGGTTTGTTGAGTTACATTTTCCCATGATTTTTTTGCCATTCGCATCGCTTGTAGGATATTGATTGGAACGATGTTCTTCTCTTCTTCAATACTTGTTAAAATATGTTTAACAACTTCCTTCCTGTAGAGAGTCTTAAAATTTTTTATAATTCCCTGGTCTAACGGTTGAAGTTTTGATGTCGTGTTGGCAGGAAGGAACTGAACTTTGATTGCGTCAAGCTCTGGGATATCGTTATGCGCAGTACAGTTGTCAATGAATAAAAGAATTTTACGTTTTTCCTTCTTCATTTGTTTGTCTAGCTTAAGCAACCATTGCCCAAAAACTGTACTATTCATCCATGCTTTTGGATTTGCGACATATTCAAAAGGAAATGACTTAACTCCAGCAAAACATCTTGGTTTGTTGTATTTACCGATCATAAATGGCTTTAACTTTTCTGTTCCTGTCATATTACTCGCAAGCAAAAGTGTTGCTCGAACTTTACTGTTCTTACCACCATGACATTTTTCGTTTTTGAAAGTTAAAGTTTTGTCAGGAAGACATTGGTAGTACAGGGCTGTTTCATCGGCATTAAATATGTTTTTAGGATCATAGTCTTTCAACATTGTTTTCAGTTCCTCCTTCCAATTTTTACACACACTGTCATCATGGGCGTAATTTCAACTTTTGGACTGGGGTGGCAAAATTGCCGGGGGGTCTGGGGGGTATGGAATACCTCCCAGGTAAAAGGGGGGTCGGGGGGCCCTCCCCCGGAAAATTTTTTAAAATTTGACGTTAAAATGATGTAGTTTAAGTACTTTTAAGACTTTCTTACATACCATATCAGCATATATGTTAAATACTTTATACGATACCTATAGATCTGTTTATTAGTTATGTTCTTTATTAATTACCGTACTATTCTTAAATATTTTATCTTTTGTCACAACAACAACAAAATTGTTTGAAAGATAAATACCATCCATTTAGATAGCTTTTCAAATTTTTATTTAGTTTTTAATCATTGTACTGTTTAACCTAGTTAAGTATAATAATTAAAAAAACATCATAATAAAATAAACAAGGCTTTACTGATGTTTTATTGTTGTTTTATTGATGCCAACACAAGTATAATACTGTAATAAGAACTATTTTACACAAAATGAAGCCTTCTCTTCTGTTTTGAGTTAAAAACATCAATTACTTTGGGAATATCTACTTCAACACTCCTTTCGATTGCCAGAAGGGCCAATGACGACAACCTTTCTTGGCCGATTGTGTTTCTGGTATAAGTTTTTAACCTACGTAAACATGAAAAAGACCTTTCACAGGATGCAGAGTTCATTGGGATTGTAAAATACAAGCGGAACAAATAAAAAATCAGAGGGAACACACTGTTTAAAGATTTTTTTACAAAAAGTTCAGCTCTTTCTTGGATACTTCTCTTCTTATTGAACTCTTCCATTTTGTAAAAACACCTTAGTTCAGAAAGGAGCAGTTCGCTATCCATACTGTAAAACTTGCACACATACTGTACACTGGATAGGTCCACTTCAGTTGCATTCAGAGTTGTGCTTAAGTGGTTCAGTACATCTAGGTTGTTTTCTTGAAGCCTGGCTTCTATCTCTTGCACCAGGATATCAATAACAGGCCAAAGGGTTGAAACTTTGTAATATTGTTCTACAGTTTCAAATGGAGTTTTATTTCCACCGCCGATTTTCGAGGGAATTTTTCCTCTTCTTGGCAAATGTGCTTCTTGGAATCCGCAATGCTTAGAGATTTCTGCGCAGTGATTAAATAGCTGTGTAAAAAACTCATCTGTTCGAAAAGACTGCAAGACTTCAATCGTGCTGATTTTGACAGATTTCACAACTTCGTAGGTCACATTGCTTGCCTGTAATGTCTTTGACAGTACGTCACATTGCGTAAGAACTCTCCTCAGTAACAACAAGTCAAATACAAAGCTGAAATCCTCCATGCTCTTTAACAAAGCATTGGCTTGTCCACCACTGTCAGGGTCTGTGTGTGCAATTTCTTGTAAAGTTTTCAAAGTGGTTTCGAAATTGTCTAACAAAGATCGCACTGCTTCAACACGGCAAGCCCATCTAGTATCACTTAAAGACTTCAATGTTACAGTTCCACCACTGAAGCTTTTAGCACTTTTTTGAATTCCTTCAAAAATAGCATGTCGTTTAGTAGATTTCTCAATGAAGTTGTACAGACTTTGAAGTACAAAAAACGTGTTTCTTATTGATGTCACGCTTGTACAACTGCTTACAACGCACAAGTTTAATATATGTGCATTGCAATGAATGTACATTGCTGTTGGGGCTTCTTCCCTAATTCTAGCTGCCACTCCTTTATAAGAGCCCCTCATGTTTGAGGCCCCATCGTAGCACTGAGCTCGCAGATTTTTAATGTCCAAATCCAGTGAAATCAAAACCTGCTTTAGTTCTTTTGCCAGAGTTTCACCATCAGTTTTATTTGCCCGATAAAACCCTACAAAAGACTCAAAAACTTCTAATTTATCGTTGACATGCCTTAAGACGACAGCTACTTGTTCGTGCTTTGCCATATCTTGAGTCTCATCAGCTATAATGGCAAAAATTTTTGACTCTTTAACTTCTTTGGCAATGTGAAGCTTGATTTGTTCTCCAATAATTGACAGTAGCTCATTCTGGAAAGTGGCTGAAGTGTACTGAAAATTCTTTCGATGCTCAGTGCAGAATTTCCTTATTAAATCATTATCTTTAGAACGAAGCTCCATCAGCTCCAAAAAGTTTCCTTTGTTCTTTGATACTGCAGATTCATCATGTCCTCTGAGAGCAATGGATTGCCTGCCACAAAATATTAACGATTCGCACAAAGCTCCTAAATACAATCTGTTTTATTCAACTTCTTTGGAGTACTTTTCATTCACTTTTTCCATAACAGTGCCACTTTTATCTGCTTCTTGTAAAGAGGTGAACTTAGTCATACTATTCTTATGCGAATTACAGCCCTCATGTTTTCCAAACACTTTTACAGCTTTCTTCCACTTCGAAAATCCACTGTGTGTGAAAGTGTCTTCTGCTTTTTTTTCCGTCTTGTAAAACGCACGGCAGACAAAACAGAATGCTTTATCTGTTAGAGGACTATATTCCAACCAAGAAAACATCTTGTACCATTCAGGCCTAAATTTTCTTCCATCCTTTTTAGGGAAAACTAAATCTAGTGGTTGAAATGACCCTTCCTTAACGTGGACCATAGCCATATCTGGACCATGAGCAGGATCTCGCTTATTGATAAGTCCAGTTGAAAAATGGTCAATTGAAGTAGAGGAACAGCTGGGACTTGGTAAATGTACCTTTTTCTCACTTAACGTACTGCCCTTCACCGGTGTAGATGTATGAGTGGATGAGGAGCCCAACACATCTTCTGTAGGCCTAGTTGGTTCAGATTCAGGTTTAGGATTCAAAACATCTGTTTCTGTTGCTTCATCTTCAAGACGCTGTTTCTTATTGCTTGGTGGGCCTGAGCAAAAATAAGACAGCAACGACCTTTGTCCATGTTTGTTCTTCTGGGCCTAAAAAGAAACGTAAAACTAAAACAAACCCAATTAAGGCGATAGGGACGTTAAAAAATGTCGTAATAATTTCCCATACATTACTGTATTCAGAAGTGAAAATATAAAATATATTACAGAAGTGAAAACATACGTAATATTTGTGTTTTAGCATTTAGCGTAGGCCTACTGCATAGGTTTAGAAACATTAACAATTGTAAGTATGATTACATAAGTTTTAAAAGTAACTTTCTTAGAAATACAAAAAATGGAGCAAAATGAAGATATTCAAAGTTTAGCTATCATGGTTTTTTATGTGGAAACAAGTGCTCAATAAAAAAGGTCAAAAATATAACAAGTAAAAAATTTAACAAGTCGGTACAGATGTAAATTTGACAAAAAACCTGACCTTTCATAAAAAAATCTAGAAATCACTCAAAACATAGGATAGAAAAATAAAAATGTTTTGTTGAAGGAAAATATAACTTACATAGAAAACACCCAATACAATTTTATATTATAAAACATGAATAGCCTATATTTCTTTTGGGTATTGGAGCAAACACTTTAGTCTTTATAACAAACGAAACAAAAATATAGTTTTAAATATTTTCTATTACAATAACAATACTAAAAGAAGAGAAAGATTGTAAACCTGCTACCAATACGATTTAATACAAACTATTTGATAGATCAGAGGTTTGTTTTTTTTGCAAGCAAGAAACAAACAAAACAAATAAATAAATAATGTGTACATTTAGTTCGGTCACAAAGCAAATTATTTTCAAAGGCAAACGAGCTAAAAAGATAATTCAAGAATTACAAGTGCTGTGTCCTTGCTGAACTTTGAGTTTATAAATTTAATATTTATAAAACAAAAATTTTTTTTAAAACCTCTGGGGGCCCCCAAAGCCCATATCTCAAAAGAAGGGTCTTCAACACATTGACCCAAGCGTCTTTGAAAATAAAATAAAAAACCAATATAAGTTTAATTAAAACTAAAAATCTAAAATTCAGAAAAATGGGTTCGGGGGCTCCCAGGTTAAGGTGTTTCCAATGTGTTCATATAAATTTCTCAAAATACTTAATCCAAAGCTTTTTGCGAAAAATGCATTAAAAAAATTGTGTAGTTTTAGATAGGAAAAAATCAAAAGTTTTGGAAATCAATAAGCCCAGGGGGCCTTTGGGGCCCAAATACCAAAAGAGGTCTTATAAAAATCATAATCCAAACATACAGTAATTGAAAATAACACATATAACAATTGATTACTATAGTAAACAAATCAAAAATATATATTTTTTAAATAGGATTTGAAGACCCCGAGGGCCTCCGGGGATAAACTGTTCAACAGTGCCCATTCGGATTTTTTAACAAACTAATCCAAAAAGGATAGGCAGAAAAAGCGTAAAAAAGTAAAATTAATCTTTAAATACGGTAGATAAAAGTCCAAAATGTTGAAAACCGATGTGCCCCTTGGGCCTCAGGTGTCAAAAACTAAAAAAGGGATTTCTAATGCTAATCTGAAATCTTTGGTGAAAACCTAAAAAAAAATTTATATACAGTTATGGCAGGACAAAACATAAAAAAAGTTCCCAAAATGTTGGGGCCCCCTGGGGTCGTCGGGACAAAATTTCCAAATTGGGCCCATTGGGGATTCTCAAGATGCCAGATGGAAAGTTTTGGCTTAAACTGCGTAACAAAATCTCTTATGGTTAGAGCTCGACTAAAAACTCGAAAATTAAAAAAAAAACTGGTCCCGGGGCAAAATCTCAAAACCGGGCTTTGAGGTGCACTGAACCTAGTTTGCCCGCACCTTCTAGCACAAACTGCATTAAAATCGGTTCAGTGGTTGAGGCTGAACGTGATCATAAATAAAAGACGACGTACGAACGTACGTACAGAGTAACATACACATTTTTCAATTTTTGTTGGTTGCGGTCCCCAAATGACCTGCAACGTGTAGAAATGAAAACTTTTCCCGAAATTTCAAGTGTAGTGGACATCCGCTTTGCGAAACAGGTGCATAAGGCGCTTCTCGTAGTTTACTATAGAAGCGCCTTACAAGGAAATAAAACAAAGGCGAACACGTAAAAAACAAAGGCGAACACACAATTTAAAATATCAACTGCAGGAAGGCAAACAAACAAAAACAAATAAATAATTTGTGCATTATTTAGTTCGGCAGTGTTAAGCTGTAAAGTGTAAACTATACCACTTCACTTAACCTATAAAGTAGCCGGACTCTTGAATGAATGAATGCACTTACCATTTGTCAGCAATTCTATCCAATGATGGTTCACTAAAAACACTTCATTTCTCATCAAATGCTGTTGAATATAATAAACAACATTTCTTAGCAATTTAAAGAAAATAAAAGAAACACGTTAAATACGTCCTGTAGACTCATAGAGCACCAACTTACAGAACTCAGACCTCAGTCGAACTAGACGAGCGGGACGCCGACAGAGGGAAGACAGCTGATGTGTAGTCTGCTGGCCCGCTCCTGTTGCGCTGTTGCCAAGTCTCCTTTTGCATTTCATATTTCTAGACGAGCGGGACGCCGACAGAGGGAAGACAGCTGATGTGTAGTCTGCTGGCCCGCTCCTGTTGCGCTGTTTCCAAGTCTCCTTTTGCATTTCATATTTAAGATGTTACAGAGTTGCCTCTTCCTGACGTTTACATAGCTTATTCGTACTTCCTTAGTCTTCAATTTCACACAAAAAATTTTAATTACTTTATAATCAACATTTTGCCACGTTTATAAATAGTAATTTTCCATATTCTTTTGCAAAAAAACTTATTATTTTTACTGCCGATTTTTGGGGTGGCAAAAAGAGCCGTTTGGGATTTCTGGGGTGGCAACTGCCACCCCTTGCCCCCCCCTAATTACGCCACTGACTGTCATCAACGCTTGCGCTCTCTCCACACACCTTACGAAAAACAATGTCATGTCTTTGTTTAAATTTCTCTAGCCAACCATTACTTGCTCGAAAATTATTATAACCAAATGATTTGGCAAAATGTTCAGCTTTTTCTTTGAGGATTGGCCCCCCTACACTTACGTTATGGTCCCTACATTGTTTGAACCACTTTATCAAGCATTCCTCCACTTCAGGGAATTCTGATTTACGTACTCTCTTATTGTTTAAATTACCTGACACCATTCGTTGCCTGACTAGCTCCTCTTGTTTAAGGATCGTAGATAATGTACTGGCGGGATACCATACTCTTCAGCTATATCCTTTTTACGTTTTCCTCCACTATTCACTTCATCAATTATTTTAAGTTTTTCTCGCAAAGTTAAGCACTTATACTTCTTAGCACTCATTCTTGCTCACGGCACTAAAACTCTCAAACTAACAATCACTGAACACAGCAAAATATGACTGACCGTTAAAGACGTCCACTTTGCAAAGATAACGAACAGAGACTAATAACACATCGTGGGAACATCAACAAAAGCGTCAGTTCATGTTTCAACAGGAGTGTTTTTTGTAATGATTTCGAATTACAGAGGCTTACGGCAACACAGTTCGAATTGTAGAGGTTGAATTCGAATTTTGGAGGTAACAGTTTGAATTACGGCAACAAATTTCGAATTTTAGAGGCTCAAGTATGTGTAAATTCGAATTGTAGAGGCTGAATTAAGAGTAAAAATCACTTCGAATTATCGGTATATTATTTTTCGAATTTTGGAGGTTTTCTGAGGGGAACAGGCAAACGTTACTAATTATAGAGGTTTTCGAATTATCGAGGTTCGAATTAGCGAGGTTCTACTGTATACTAAGATTTTAAAAGCTTGTATATAAATATACAGAATATGTTATTAATATAAACAAGGAATGTATAAAGACTCATTAATTTATCAGTGGATATCTCTTACAAACTTAAATGGGGCCTACCCATAAGTTTACAAGTAAATATCTCTTATACAATGAAACTGGGCCTACCCAGTGCACTATATTATGAAAGGTACTACCCGAGGGTATAACGTTACATGAGTGACAAGTTTGTTCGGCGAAGTTTTTAGAACTTAGAGCACTTTGAAATAGGTGATTTTGGCGACTGACTCGTTATTCGCTCTAAGTTTACAAGTAAATATCTCTTATACAATGAAACTGGGCCTACCCAGTGCACTATATTATGAAAGGTACTACCCGAGGGTATAACGTTACATGAGTGACAAGTTTGTTCGGCGAAGTTTTTAGAACTTAGAGCACTTTGATATAGGCGATTTTAGCGACTGACCGTTATTCGCTCTAAGTTTACAAGTAAATATCTCTTATACAATTAAACTGGGCCTACCCAGTGCACTAAATTATGAAAGGTACTACCCGAGGGTATAACGTAACATGAGTGAAAAGTTTCTTCGCGGAAGTTTTTAGAAATTAGAGCACTTTGAAATAGGCGATTAAGTAAGCGGCTAATTCGATAGTGTGTTTAATAAAGTGAGGTTATGTTTGTTGACAGCACACCTGAAGAAATTTGCTGTATGATTCTTTAAATTGGATAATATATGTTTGCTTTTTTTACTTCCTTTGAATTGTCTTAATGTGTAGGAAACAGTTTTGCTCAATAAAACTTGAATTTTATAAAGTTTTAACAATTTTCCCGTAATTCTCTCAAAAAATACTCTTTTCTCCCTCATAATTACCCTGTTCCCTTTTACTGGTTGGAAATTTTGGGCAGTTTCACACTCGTGTTGGCTACACTGGTGGTTACAGTGGCTGTACTAATTACGGATCAACATGGCTACTTCGCATCACTCGTCCTAAATTCGGTTTTAAAGTGTTTCAACTTCTCTAGGATGCTTAAAATTACTTTCTGTCGATTCCTAAATGAACGTTTCAGTGTTCTACGTATAAATTTTAATCAACGCCTATCTTTCGTATGAGTAAAACACCGAAATATGGTGGCCGGTGTGTTCGAAGCCGTTGCAGGCCTAGTCGGCATCATATCGGTTTTTTGTTCCCTAATTTTTATAGCTAAAACTGTTTTCTGGTTGAAACCCACATCACCACTTCTGAAGAGTGTTGTGTACATTTAAATTATATTACTAAAAAGGTTGGTATCGAACTTATTTTTGCGCCTGAGTTGAAAAAGCAAATTCTGATTTTTGTTCAAATATGGCGGAGAGGAACAGTCTTATAGACGCCATATTCCCACTCGAGGAACTCTGGGAATTACTGTAAACAGAAAGAAGACGCCATTCGTTACTGCCATCGTCAGGATCGGTTGCACAAGTGAGTATTAACACTTGCATCTACCCTACTTTACAATCTCGGTTACATTTAGTTTTGCTTGAGCATTCACTCCATATGTAACTTTTCAATTAGCCTATAAAAAAAAAAAAAAAAATGCTGACGAAATCAAAATTTGAAAACTGCCTGGATTGGTTTATTTAGGGGTAGGGTAAACTGCCTAGTGTTTGAGACATTAACTATGGATCACTCTATTTGGTGTTACATGTCATTCTCGTGTTAGGTTCTATCCAACTAATTGATAAAAAACCATCTACAAACTTTTAAGAATAAAATTGTATTTTACAAATAATGTTATTTTTTTAACACTCCCAGCGTCACCTGTCGAATAATCGACAGCAATCGCGGCGCCGCTGGTGATACCTGTCGATTTTTCGACAGCATGTAAGCGTTTAGAAAATACGATCTCATTTCGTCACTTTATATAGTGAAACATTATATTACATATCAAACGACAGAGGAGATCATACTCTATTTCGTTGTCTTTAGTTTTCTTCTGTTCTGTACAAGGAGAAAAAAAATCAGCTGATTTATACTAAGCTCTAGTGTTGTTGTCACTGTTGTCAGTGTTTTGGTGAATGTGACGTAGTAAGTTGTGTTATTGTTTGTTTACTTGTTATGTTTGTACAAAATGGGTGACGATTTACGTGATAAATCCAGTGATATAAGAGAGATATTAGAAGAAAATGATAGTGACAGTGGTAGTTACATTGTAGCTGAAGACTTTCCTTCCGATAGTTCCCTTCTGGACTTTTCATCGGGTAGTGATGACAACTACGTTCCTGACTTGGACGATTTAGAGACTTAAGATGCTAACGTAAGTCCTACTGATAATGATGGTGATACACCCATAGACCCTGGACCCTCTACCTCTACTCATATACCTATACCTAGGCCTAGACAAAATAGACGAAATTTATTGTGGATAAGAGTATACACTCCTGAACCAGAGCAGGACATAGGCCCAGGACAAAGCAACCTGTATATAGTTCAGTTTTTTTAGTGTAATTTTTCTTTTGTAAACAATAAGCCATATAATGTATATATTTTCTTTTTGTGTATAACATTTTGAACAAAACCTATATCTTGGATTTTCTTTTAATTGATTTTTATGGATTTCATCATTATGGTGTCAATATAGAAAAAAATTTCAAATTTTGGATACTTTTGCATATAATCATGGAGAACATACACAATATACAAGTTATGTAAACAAAACTATTTTTCTAAGATTGCCTAGGTCTCCTAGTTTCCATTGATATATAACACTTGCTATTTTCAATTGTTTATGTACATGTTATACATTTTTATGTATAACTCTGCGAAGTACCTAAAAAGGGGCCGACATTAAAGGGTGAAGTAATGGACGCTGGGAGGGTTAAATAATAATATTTTAGGCCTAATTAATAATAACAAATTACTTGTTAATGTACCTAAAGCTGACACCTCAATTTTGTGTGAACCAATAGCTGACAGGTATTTGTGCCAAAAGTTGACACTACGATGATTCCATTTTTATTATAAAGACAAATAATAAGTTAACTTGGGTAACTTAACCCTTTCCATACCAGACCCATTTTTGGGGGTCATGTGAAAAATACCAGCTAAGTTTTGGTGGTATATGTGAGAAATACCAATGCATTTATAG
Organism: Stictocephala bisonia; assembly: GCA_035578905.1. Classification (NCBI taxonomy): domain Eukaryota; kingdom Metazoa; phylum Arthropoda; class Insecta; order Hemiptera; family Membracidae; genus Stictocephala; species Stictocephala bisonia. Next base: position 58,885 of record JAQJVL010001412.1, on the reverse strand, counting down.
CAAAAACGTTGATGCTTTTAAAAAAAATTTTAACTTTTTTATTTACTGTCAGAAATAAATGAAAAAATACTAGTTTCTTTAGAATTAGTTCCTCTTTCCATCTACATGATGTTAAATTTTTTAATTACAAAAATAAAATTAAAAAAAATCAAAAATATATATATTTTATTTTATATGTAAATATTTTTTTATTTTGAACAAAGATATAGACAATAGACAAATCTCTTTATTCATATACTTACACATCTGTGTACAACAAATAGCGTCAAACTTAAATTAATCCTATGCTAGTTACATATTGTAAAATTCTTCAAATGAATACAGTGCTTTATTTACTAAATAATTTTTAAGCAATTTTCTAAATTTAACAGTATCTTTCTCAATTTTAATGACGTTTGGCAGAGAATTTAAAAACTTTGCTCCCATATATGACGTCTTTCTCTTAAATAGCTCAAGGTTATGCTGAGGGAGTACCAAAGTGTTTTTCCCCCTCGTGTTATAATTATGGATATCGCTATGTATCTTAATATCACTACCATGGTTAGTGGTAGTTATATATAGTTATATATATCAATTTTTATATAACTCAGTAGCACCATGTATACTATATTAGGTTGTTGGTAATGTATTTATGAGAAAATACAGCAAATTTCAACTACTTACCACAAAAAGTAGAGTTTATATCGAACTGCAATTGATTCAATGTATTTCTTTGAAAATTGTCAAAATTCAATATTACAGCACTTTCATATAATTTTCACATCTATTCTATTATTTATAATATTTTTCTTCATAAAAACACAAAAAAATAAAAACATGAGATGAATTACATTATTTATATACAATATTTACAGTTTTCAGACACTTTTATTTACTAAACAACAAACAGACTCTTGCATGGCGTTGAGCTGTCAGCTGAGTCGAGCTGAGCAGACGTCATAAATAACCAAGTCACAGGTTGTACAATCAGTTGCAAAGATTAACAAAATGTATTTTACATCGTTCCCTATAATGTCTAGAACAAAAGTATACAGAGTTTGGAGGTTTTGGTAAACATTAAAAGCCAGAATATTACTAAATGTTGACGTGCTTTTTTGCGCACCCGTCTGCACTTATAGCGATCGCTGGCGTGCGCACATGCGCATGTCGGTATTTTGCGGCAATACCGCTGGTGCGCAAATGCGCACGCCTGTTATGGAAAGGGTTAAAGTATAAACTTAGGCCTAATTTATGAAACTAAATTAAAATCTAAAAAACAAAACTTACCTAAGTTATAATCCTAAAATGGTCTTGTATTTAAATGAGAAATCGTAGTCTTGGTAAGATTCTTTAACCCTGCAAGTGTAGTATAGTTCCTCCCCCAGTGTGGTAGCAAAATTAATTGTTTCGCAAAGGTTTATTTAATTAATATTCCAGCTGCCTTATTATTGTATAAATATAACTTGTTGTATATCATTGTTTTCAGCCTGAAATGTAGCATTTGACAGTACATATATTAGCCCTTTTAGGACCATTAATTTTATGGGCATTTTTTGTGTGACATTTTTTTTTTATCAGTGATATAACATAGCACCAGCTGAAAAAGACCGTCCCTCAAAAGGGCATTTTGTAGGATTTCGGGAAACTCTTTAGAAAATAACTTTCAATAAAGATAGAGACATGGTTTTAGTGTCATTTTTTAGGCAAAGCAATGTACTACAGTACTAGCATAAAGTAATTTCATATACACACATAAAAAAAAATTTAAAAAATAAAAATAAATAGAAATATATTTTTATATCTTTATATTTACAAATCTATTGTACTATAGCTCTGAAACTAGAAATATTTTTACTGTGGGAAACCTGCTCATTATGTTTAGAACATAGTTTTCTGATATGATGAAGTGCAAAGTTTTATTTATGTACAGTAAAATTTACTTGAGAAATAAATAAATATATAAAATACTGTAAACTACGGGTTTTTTGCTAAAATATAAAGTATACAACTAACATGCAGTAAATGATTAGGTACTCACTCAAAGCTGGATTCTGGTCACTGGAGAAAAGTCTAAATTACACAATAACACTTAGAACAAATATTTACACATACTATTTACAAGTTTTTTTGAATTTTTATGCTTTACACGCGGCACCGATGCTTAGAAAAGCACTGGTAATGGCACCCTTCATCGCATCTTGAACATACAGTCCTTGATATCTTCCTTTTTCTAGTTGCTTCTGTATGTCCTCCTTTATCCGAACATACCCAACAGGTCTTTTCCTTTTTTTCTGGCAATTTTATTAGTTCTCTTGTAGGTAAAGTTTCGTTTCTGTCACCAGCCCCTCCATTTCGTTGTTTTTTCCAATCATCACCAACTTCTTGAATAATTGTTACCATAAATTGGTACCTATCAAGAATTTTTGTTTGATTCTTCTCACAAGTAGCTTTATATAATATATAACAATTTATTAACATCCGGGAAAACAGGTTAAATGTTACTTTTTTCCAGTACTTTGTGGTTCTACGCTCATCCAGATATGAATATAACATCATATCTAGGGTATCAATACCACCCATGTGGTTGTTATAATCAGCTATCATAGCTGGTTTATCTTTGGTAGTAATTCTCCCACGACGTTTAACAGTGACTGACACATTCTGTATTTTACTTTTTGATGAGATAAGTAGAACAGGTCCTTTCTGTGATTTTTTTTCCCTGTAGGCCAATAGAACAACATTATCCTTTCTTTTGTAAAGTTTTTCTCCAACTGAAAACTTATTTTTAACAAATTCTTTTGGGAGCCCTTTCCTATTTTTTCTTATAGTTCCAGTGGCAAAAGTATTTTCTGAATAAAGCCATCTAACCAACGGTATGCTAGAAAAAAAGTTGTCCATGAAGATATGATAACCTTTTTTTAGGTAGTTGCAAGCAGAAATAAGTTTTTTTACCACTGTATAAGCCAGACCAAACTTTTTTATGTCATCTTTATCCTCATCTGACTTCGCCCCCTTGTAACAAAACAGTTTTAGGCAGTATTTAGTAACAGCATCGCAAATAACCCAAAACTTAATACCCCAGCGGTGATGCTGTTTTTTGGGTAGATATTGCATCAAACTTGTCTGGTTTTTGGTTCCTATCAGAGTTTCATCGATAGACAACTGTTGGTTGGCAATGTAAAAGTGTTGGAAAATGTAATTACAGTGGTCTAGCAAGGGTTGAAATTTTTGGCAAGGGTTCGTTAGCCTTGGGCAATTTAGTGTTGTCAACCATATGAAAAAAAGATAAAATGTTTTCGAATCGACGCCGGGAAAACATTTGGCCAAACCATGGGACATGTTGGGAGTCATTTTTTGTCCAGTAGGATTTTAGGGTAGGCTTGACATTCAATCCCATATTGAAAATTACAATTATAAAAGCCATCATTTCTTTGCTGGTTACTTGCACCCAATTCTGAAGACGACTGCCAGGTGATATGTTTTTTGTTGGGTCAGCTAGTGTTTGCTCAGCATACCTATTCGTCTCTCTTACAAACATGTTTAGAAGAGATTCCGTAAAAATCAGATTGAAAAAATCTAACGGCTTAGTGGCTCGAGAGGGGATGTGTTTAGGCCCAGGGATTTCATGAAATTCAAAGTCAAAATCAATATTAGGAGGGTTTGATTCATTGACATCTTCCCACTCACTCTCATTTTCGACATCATCCCATTCGTTCTCATCAGCATCAGAATCACTCAAAACTTGCCTACTGTTATTAGGCCTAGGTACAGGCCTCCTTCTCTGCTGATTTCTAGGCCTAGTCTGACTCCTTACCTCATTTTCACTGTCGGTTGAAGACAAATTGTAAACAGAAGTAGACTGATCAGGGATGTAATGTGGATCGGAATCAGAATCGTCACCAAAAATATCAGACAAAGTAAAGTTACTTTGATCAGAGTCATCTGACATTGCCAGTTCCCTATCTAACTCACTAGTCCTAAGGTTTTCTCGCTCCATTGTTGAGTGTCACACAAAATATCACTTCAAACAAACACTAAACTTGTTCTACACAACTCAATTTACTAAGAAAACACAACGTTTTACTCAAACCCTAATAATAACGAAAGAATCACAGTAAGCATTCGCATATAAACAAACTCCAGGCAGACGACTCAACACGACTGTAACTTATGACGCAGTTGTATTATTGTTTTCATTTCCCTCCAACACTACAAACAGTGTTACCAACAGCAATCACGAATGATTCACAATATTCTGAACTTATTACTAAACATATATACCAGTTACTTTGATAAACATTAACCTCTGTAACATAAAATATATTAAAAACATTGAGCGGGCGACGGATCGCCCGCGCGGTCCTTTTCGCATATATCTCGGCGGGCGATGAATCGCCCGCACGGTCGTTTTCGCATAGTACTTGCGGGCGATAGATAGCCCGCTTGGTCCCAAAAGGGTTAGAGGGCTAACTTTATTTTTGTAAATCTGGTATCAGATAAGAGACAAAATAAATATGTAAATAAATAAATTATTTTTCTTTTCAACTTCGATTTTATTATTCGAATTCGATAACTTCGACCAGAAATTTATAGGTACGAACTTCAATTTTTGTTTGCATGTTAGAACACCATAGTTTATAAGTAGCTGATATTTATAAAAAAAACTGTGTTGTGAGCTCAAAAAAAGTTTTTTATTTTTTTTATATTTAATTAACTAAAAGTAACCAGTTTCGTAGTATATTTGAAAATACCGTTAAGTTACCTACAATTTAAAAAAAATGTATCTCAAATATAACTTGAGTTATGTTAGTCCAAGTAAAACCTTTCATTTCGCTGAAATTTCATTTGTGTTTTTTGATAGTATAGTAGAAAAAAATCACAGCGGGTTAGCCGCAAAAACCAAATTCATCTTAATTACCGGTGGGGTGATGGCCGTTAGGCGCTTGGACACATGGGTGTGTCAAAACGCTTGGACACATGCAGCTGTGTTTTGCACATTCCATAGGTGGAATTATATTTACTATAGCTTTACACTACGCTTGCTAGTAAATTTTTGAAAATGATGTATTTTTATACTAGAGGTTTATATTGCCTTATATTCAGTCAAGTTGCCCAACACGTAGTCAGATGGCGACCGGTTTCAACACACGCAGGCTCGGTCTAAACTCGCAACCTGCACCACCTCCGTCGTGTACCGACTGTGTCTCTGCTATATTTTAATTTTAATAAATGTCCACTTCGTGTTTTTTGTGTGTCGTCCGTCCGTGTGTGTTCAGTGTTTTTGAAGACTTATGAGGACCTCACAAGAGTGAAGATTTTATTTATTTTAGGCTTGATAATGACTACATGAGTTAGTCGAAACCGGTCGCCATCTGACAACGTGTTTGGCCACTTGACTGAATATAAGGTAATATAAACCTCTTAGTATAATTAGACAGTGGTTCAGAGGCAATTCATTATGGATGTATTTTTGTCCTGTGTTGACCTTTGTCAGAGCTGTCAATGATTGTTTCCAAATTCTCAAATTTGTTTTATTCTTCTTATTTACCTGAATACTTAGAGCTAATACATGATTTATATATGAAATAGCAACGCCAGAACGTCTTCTTTCAAAATATGGTATACTTTTGCATTTTGAGTTATAAAACTGGTGACAAAATGGCGGTGAGCAGAGGAGGCTTGTACAATCGACTAGTAACTAGCTCCTTGGACAAATTAGTACCGCACAAATAGACTTGTTATTACTGTCAGGGCAGAAATTATGTGCACCTGAGTTTGAGGGTCATTCCATGTCAAATCAACACACACCTTTTACATCACCATTTTAGATTTGGCTCAAATTTGGTACACTTATAGTAGGTGTTAAAACTTAACAAAGTTCCAAATTTCAAATTTTTATCTCAAGCCGTTTCCGAAATATGGCTATGTAAAGTTTTCAAAAATTTGCCGAAAAAGGGTAAACGTACTTTTCTTAAATTGCTCTAGGACCTGCACTAATTGAGCTAGAGAGCTGGGAGTGGTGTAATTTTTCAGCATTTCACTTGCTCTTTCCATTGATGTATAACTTGACATAGGTTGTCAGAAAAAGTTTTTTGTCAAAATACAAGTTTGAATTTTGAGTTAACATTTTGTCAAAAAGTACATAATTTAAAATTTTCAAAAAAATTCCATAAATTCTAAGTACTTTTGTCTATCACATAGTAAAATATTATTATGGGATGATAATGGGTTCACTGTTAAAAAATAATATTACTGAAGCTGGTTTTTCCCTGAAACCAGTTTTGGTTACAAGGCCGCTGTATACCTTTGAAACAGATAACCAGATATTTTTGCTTCAACCAAAATTATTAAAATATAGTTCTTAACTAATATGGCATAATTTAAAATGTATAAATATATAAAATGGATAAAGGTTGAAAATGTATACATTATTACAGATTAAATATATTTAATTTTGAATAATAGAGTTATTCTGTTTATACTTAGGTAAATTTAACTATACAATGATTTTTTAAGTAACAATATCATAATGTGGAACATGTGAATTCAGACTAACCTGATAAAATAGGTATCAAGATGAAAGTAGTTTATATTCTCAAAAACTGTCTTGTTTACAACTTTAATTTTAAAAATGCCGTTTGGGTTTCTTTCACATCACTTTGTCCAAGAACATAGGTTCTCCCCGTTGGAGTGACTGGATTAACATTTTTTAGAATGTCCACAACTGACACCCACAGTACATCTGCTTGTCTAGGGTATGAGAATGATGTTGCTGGTCCACTTGGATGAAGAAAAGTTATTTTGACTTCATCGAGTTCTTCATTTTTTTCTAAAACATACCCAAGCCTCCATTTTTTGTCATACACTGTGGTGACGTAACCGGTTATGTCTTCTAATTTAAGTGTGTGGAGGGGTTTGGCTACTTCCACCTCCAACCCCTGCTCATTACCAGAAATGTGTTTCACTGATAGTGTTGATTCATTGATGGGAATGAATGCATGTAATTGTTGTGTTCCCTTAATTGTTAACGCCTCTTCAAAACGGCTTTTCAAAAAGATTTCTGAAGCAGCATAATCCTCTTGAGTGGAAAATGTAGAATCTACCTTCGTAATATTATCTACTGCCCATTGAAAGAGATCTTCTGCAGTTTGGATCTGGTTGTGGTATGGTCTTTGCAAACTTGCACGAGCTGCTAGTCTTTTCACGGAACCCCCTACTCCATCGCAAGGCCCTTTTCCATGAGCTGTGGCTGAAAAATGCCATTCAGCTTCAATGTTGAAATCTTTCAGATGCAGGCAAAGGTTTAGAAAGTTCTTCTTATTTTTATATTGAGCGGCAGAACCATCAGAAAAATAGTAGATTTTTTTTGGCAGATTTTGAAACTTACTGGAGAGATATGAGATCAGCTTCTTTTGAAATGTGTAAACCGCTATAGTATTATGCTCTAAGCAATCAGAAATTATTACAAAGCTAACATGCTCAATTTTGTCTTCCTGTTTGTAATATATTACGAAAGGGTGGATTGTGATCTGTTGACTTGTCCAGTGGTAGCTCTGAGCTTCATCCTGAAGAACTATGCTGTAATTTTCAGAAAAGTCACAAGTAACAACAAATTCTGAATCACTAAGGTATTGTTTTGTCGAGTTGAGGAATGATCCTTGTTGCTTGGCTATAAAGTCATGTCGAACCAAAGAGGTCATCTTGCTACAGAATAAATCTATAAATTCTTCGGAAGTCTTCTCTAATGTCTCCAGATTGCAGCGATCGACTGAGACCCATTGGCGGAATTTAACTTGTTCAATTAAATTTTCTTCAAAAGAGTTTTCCAAAATGTTGTGAAGTTCAGTCTCTCCTGGGCAATATTCGCACTGCCCCATGTTGCAATCTATCGAAGATGGGTTGCAAAGCATTTCTGCAATGCACTGCTTATAATTTTGCAAGTTACCACTTGTAACAGTATTTAATTTGGCATTTTCTATCATTAATTTAACGTTTTGGTGAGTTGTGCAGACACAGAGTGTGTGCCACTCTGTCCAGCCAAAACACAATGTTTTGGTCTTAACTCAGCAAATTTAGAAAATCCAATTTTTATATTAGGATACTTGTCTTTAAAATGTTTGTGAGCCTCTTTAAGATTACTCAGAATCAGTCTTTTAGATAATTTTTTCCTAACTCCATCTGGTTCGGTTACTGTCACGCAATCTTTAATACCTGGCATTGCCCGGCTCACTTCGTCACTTTCATAAAATGAATGAACAATTTCAACTGTATCTACTGGTAAACATTTTCCTGGTCTAGGGTTCGGACCCTCCATAAAACCTTTTTCTTTCAAAATCTTTTTTGATTGGCGGACTAGGTAATTAGGCGCATTGAATACACGCATTATCTTCCTGATACTCCACTGTTCAGGTAAACTTGTAAGAATCATAAGTTTTTGGGCCCTACTTGTTGAATTCATAAAGTTAGTTTTGAGATTTTGAAGCAGAGATTCTTCAGTGTCCGTTTCATTTTCTGACGAGGAAGATTCAGCAGCAACAAACAGGCTACGTTTAATTGATGACGAGATTTTTTTTAACTTTTGATGTGGCATAGTGCTTGGACGTAATTTTTTTCTTTTGAATCGGAGACTCACCTATTTCTTGAAGCGATGTATTGAGTGCTTCTACAACCACTGAAGTTGTGGTGAAATCTGGGTCTCGGCCCTGAACAGCTATTTCCGATCCAGAAGAATCATCATCCAGGCCTATGGGATTTTCAACATTACTTGGCTCTGTACTTTTCATCTTAGATACATCTTTTCTACATTTGTCACAAATCATGGCTCTATTTGGCATATGCGAAAATAATTCAATCATCCAAGATGTGACAATTCTCAGTTTTTTTCTGTCCCTAATAAAATGATTTGGTTTAATCAAAGGATTACAACATTGCACTCTCACCGCACTGATACACTTTTTATTATGTTCCATTTTGAAGTAAACACTTAAAAACAACTTTTCAATTTATAATCTTGCTATAAAATAAATAAACTACTAAAAATAATAACATTTATACAATATATTTACATTAAAAGTTAAAAGCAAATACTAAGCACTTTTATAAACACAAATGAGGTATTTTCTCAATGAGGTATTCACTCACAGAACACATCCTCTCAGCAAAGAGTTTAGTAACTGACTGAGTGTACAGACAGGCAGTGTAGAATCATGCCTGTTGCAACTTGCACAGATAACAGCCCACTTGTTCCAACCTGCAGAGATTGGCTCAAGTCTTAGCAAAATGGAATGTACATTTATTTGTACTATCTGTTGGGATCATACATTCTATATTAATATAGACCAGAGGCTTATATTTACTTCTAAATTAATATTTAAAAATAAATAAATTTTAAACCTCATTATTATTTTTTAATAATATATAGCCTATGTATTCATGTTAATGTTTCCAATTATTTATATTTTAAATTATGCCATATTAGTTAAGAACTATATTTTAATAATTTTGGTTGAAGCAAAAATATCTGGTTATCTGTTTCAAAGGTATACAGCAGCCTTGCAACCAAAACGGGTTTCAGGGAAAAACCAGCTTCAGTAATATTATTTTTTAACAATGAACCCATTATCATCCCATAATAATATTTTACTATTTTAAGTGTAGTAAAATTTTAATTTTAAGTGTGTTGATCTGACATTGAATGACCCTTGAAGGTTATTTTCTAAGGAACTAAGAGGCCTATGAAAAATCTAATCACATCAATGTTTTCTCTGTTTAGTTGTTGTACATCATATAATATGAATTTTTAAATGTTATTACAAGTTTTAATCATTTTTTTCCCGATGCGTAGAGGTGCTACCTGGCACGGGCATTTGGGAGTGCTGAAGGCCAGCTGGAATATCCCTCATCGTCTGACTCTGAGTCGGTCGGAAGATATTCCTTCCTTGACCCTGATGAAAAGTCGTGTAAAGCCTCTTCTTCCTCCAGTTGGTCGTCGACTTCCTCTGGATGTACTGCTGTAGTCTTCTTGATGCTGGGTTACACTGATCCCTGCATCAAAATCTTCAGCAGCACCATCACCAGGTGAAATGCACACTACAACTGGGGGGGCCTCTTAGGTATTTCGAAGTGATTAACCCTCTTCAGAGAGGAAAGAAGGGTCGGCATTTAGACCAATATTATTTATATTCTAATTATAGTAGGCTATAAATTTAGTATAGACAAATTATTTAGAGTGTAGTTAAATTGATAATAAATACAAATACGCTAATGGGTCATTTTCAAAAAGTATGACCATTTGGATATACAAGACATTTAAGTTCTAATAAAAAAAACATTTTTTTATTAAATAATTAGGGCCACAAAATGTTCTTCCAATTAGTCATATATACAATGCACTTTTTATTACGCGAGTTCAACTTTTTCTTGTATACTTTTTTTATGTTTTTTAAATGTATGTATGAAAACTTCTCATGAGTGTTACCAATTTTTATTTTTATTTTTTAACACTAATGCAATTATTTCAAATAACACAGTCTTAAATAGCTTTTACAAAACCTTTGAGTTATTGTTTTTAAATGTTTAACCCTTTTAGTGCCGCACGACACGCTCCGTGTCGATGCGTTTCTGTACTAAAAATGCCGTCGACACGGAGCGTGTCGTTCCGTATTTAATTTACTATAGTACTATCTTACTGTATTAACTGGCTAGTAACGATGCAGACAGCTTCTAAAGGCTTTGAAGTACTTGTTTCGATCGATGTTTCGATGTAATCTTCGATATATCGATGTTTCATTTGTTTACAAAGTTGCGCTAGTTTTTCGTTGTTTGTTTACATTGTGCCGAGCGGTGTTTGCGTGTGTTTTCAAATAAAAGTTTTAATCATTTTTATTGTAAAATGGATAGAAATAAAGTAAACTGTGATGATTAGTGTAAAAAAACAATTATAAATTCAATGCTTCAGTAAAGAGACCTGATTTTTCACTCTGAATATCTGAATTGAACAATTTTATTTTCTATATTATTCTTTATGATTACTATGGTTACAACATATTTTAGGTATAGAATAAGCTCCTAATATAGTAATTTACTTCTTATAACTTTGTTTTTTTTATAAGAATACAGAGAATAAATTTTTTCCATAACTTATATGTTTTCGCCGTAAATTATCGTATTGTAAAATATTTTTATTTTGCAAAATATTGGGAATCGTTTGCATGAAAGTAATATTTGTTATACTGGTTTTGTTCAGTTTTAGATGAACTATTAGACAGTATTACTGGAAAAAATCAAAAAAAATACTGAAATATACTTTTATGGACTCAAAGTCAAATTTTTATTTTTATTTTTATCTTTTTTACATGTTGTTTTAGTTTATAAATACTTGGAAGACAATATTTTAAAATAATTTACAATCAAAAGGTGCAATAATAATCATAAAACAAAATAAAACTTAATTCAAAGGTTTATGACCTAAAATAAATTTAATATGATTTTTGTTGTAAACCCTTACATTTTTGCTCAGAATTGCTTGGCACTTTTCACCATAGAGGCCGTTCAAGGTCACGGCACTAAAAGGGTTAAATGTAAAAAAAAAAATTAAATACAAAAAAAATACAGTTTTTATCTCAAGAGTGTTACTTCCAAAAGAAAAACAGTCAACTTCAATACATCCATCAGCTTAAAAAAATGATTTAGCTAGATATATTTTACCTGTAAATAAAAGTATGGTTTGATTATATACATCCAAATTTTATCAGATTTTTAAATTAAATTTTATTAAATATAATTGGTTTTATCCTACAAGTAACACTCATGAGTTACCGTAACACTCCTGAGCTAAAGTAACACTCATGAGGTGAGCATTTTTTCAGTAAGGGTTAAGGGTAGGAAATGACTGGAAAAATCAGTTTATATAAAAGTTTAATGACATATGTAAAAAAATTGAAATCTCACACATTTGAAATGTTCATTATACTGCTTTTAAACCTATTTATTAAGAAACCATTTTACTATAGGTAAAAGATTTGAATGTTTTTACACCTAAGACTTGAAAAGGAAGAAGCCTAGCCTGTTAGGCTTTGTATAGTCTAAAAATATAGGATAATTTATAAGCTACCATCATCTCTTTAGCATACACTATTGCTTAGGGTATCACTTTTGAAAAATTAAGACTCCACTTTAAGACTTCTCAAATACATCAACTCTTCTTTCAAATTCGTAAAAAACTGTGTTTCCTTTCAATTTTATTTTGGGGTTTGGCAAAATGCCTATTATCTGCCCAAAGTCAACATATGAAGTATCATTCTCATTAATTTTAAATAATTTAGCACAGGATCCTGAAATTAAATTTAAGCAGGTAATTTTTACCTCCCCGTCTTCCTCTACATTTCCCTGGCAGACAGCTGCATAGCGGTATTTGGTAGTTTTTCTGATACCAGCAACAAATTGCACTAAAACATGTGTTCCATGCTGAATCTTATTAACATCGGGTTGTTCCATGAAAACTTGTCATCCGGGTCCTCAATCAAATTTTGAAGGTCAACTTCATCGTCATCGGTTGTGTCTTTAACCGAGAAGTCGTCTTCTTCATCGGAATCGCTCGTATAAACAGTATCCACAGAAAGTTTTTTTTTTGTTTTTGTTTCTTTATTTGTTTGAACACGTTGATTTTTAGATTTTTCTCTTGAGCTATCTAACAAAGAAACATCCTTCTGAGGAAACTGGCAAGAACACATCTTTCCTTTATTCCAACTGTTGTCCTGACAAAAACATGAAACTTCCCTAAAACACAATTTGCCTTTACTATGTGTGAGGATTTGGTGAATCGTTTGTGTACCTTTGATTGTTGGTATGTTTTTTGGTAATGAAAGAGATAAATCCTGTATGTCTTTTTCCTCAATCCAGAACATCTTAACAGTCCTGTTTTGTGAGAGCATATCAAAAAAGTTTTTTGTATCTATGATATCGTTGCCATGTGCAACATAACTATTTGCCAGTCTTTTTAGGGAGCCACCAACCCCATCTGGTGCTCCCTTTCCATGGGAAGTCTCAAATAAATTCCAAGTTGCACTCTTGAAACCTAAGTCAAAAGTCAAATGACTAAAGAAATAAAAATTATTCTTTTGTCGATACTGGGTCGAAGGACCATCTGAAAAAAAATGAATCGTTTTTACACCAGGAGATTGTTCTTTCACTAACGAAAGTACTGGGTTTAAATGTGCCCATATCGCTACAGGATCATGGCTTAAACATGGGGAAACAGATGCGAAGCAAATTGGCTTTGGCCTACATGGTAAATATACAATACCAGTATGTAAACTTACTTGGTTTCTGGAGGATCCAAAATGAAATGATTGAATCTCTTCAGAAATTGTACATGCATAATTTTCTGAAAAATCAACATGGATCATTGCTTCATCTGTTTTTAGGTTTTCTCTGATCCGTTTGTAGGACTCGTTTTGCTTTTTTATATTAAAAATGTGAACTTTAAATCTTCTCATATCATTTTGAAACTTACTTTTTAGTACCTCAATGCAATCCTCAATTTTAACCTTAACTGTTGTTTTGATTTCTTTTACCACTTGATTACCAGCAATAGTTTTTACTTTATTTTTTTTAACTATCTGCCATTCATACCATGAAACAATGTCTTTGTTACTGTCAATAGTTACAGGTACTGTCTTGTTTTTACAGTTATTGCATTTACCTTACATACACTCTGGAGAAGACTTGCTGCAAGAAATAAGTTTTGCTAAGATATGAGGGTCTTTTTCATCAATGACTTTGAGCTGCTTTAAAACTGATGTCTTTAGTTCCATGTTTGCATGCATCTTACAGAGGCATGTATTCCTCTTTACATCCGATGGTTTTTAAAACATTGAAAGGTCGGTTCCTAGTAAAAGTGGTATATGAAATAGATGATCCATTTTCCTTAACAAAATCTTTATACAGTTCTTTCATAGAAGCATTTAAGTAGCGCTTTTGTTTTTTTACCTTTTTTTTTTTGTTATGGTCTCTTTAATACCGGTGGTAGTTCGGCTTACATCATCACTTAAAAAGAAACAAGTTATTTTGTCTTTGATGATGTTTTGCTTTGCAACTTCTTTCATGACCAAACGTTTCCTTTGTGCAAGGCCTAAGGCTTTGGATGCTAATGTTTTAAGCCTATAACGTGTTATTAACCTGTTCATTAAAATGGAGCCAATAACGCGTTTCCTTTTGAAGCATTTATCTTTTTTGTAAGTGGATTTCAGCGAAGATACCAAAGTGTTATGGAGTACTAATTTACGGGCTACTTTAGAAGCCATTACATTTTTCTTTCTAGAAACCTCTTCGCCTAAAGATTCTATAATATCTCGATTTGCCTTGGATCTAGGGGTTAGGTCGCTGTCCGGGGTCGTCAGTAACTCATTATTACTTTTTTTCTGAACTCTTTCCAGTTTTTTTCTTAAAGCTTCAGCCTTTTTTTTTTGCAGTAACAATTTTTCCTCCAAATCTACTATTTTGTCCTTTAGTTTATTATTGTCTCTTACACATTTTGATCGGTTTTTAAGCATTACCTTTCTCCCTCGTAGTCTGTTACCGGTTGGTGAAATATGAGGTGGTGTTGATGGCGGTGTCATCATTGCAGCATTTTGTGCAGCCTGGACCTTGATGTTTTTGCGTCTCTTTTCATCATACTTTCTCCAGAGTCTTCTCTGAAGTCGTTTACCTCTTTCAGGAAGTTCAGAAATCTTCTTTCTTTTTGCATTTCTGAAACAGAAAATTAATAGTTATTTATTCAACTAGGGTTTCATGGGCTTCATTATTGATGAGTGTGAGGTTAGCTTTTAGTGTATAGAACGAGGGTTATACAAACACCCGAGTTTGTATCACGAGACCTAACCTCACAAGAATTCATAATGAAGGCCAAAACTCGTTTTGAATACAAAATGTTATCTACCCCTACATTACATAACGAAAATTCAAAACAATGGTAATAGATAGATTCAAATCAGCTGTGCATGTCAAATATCACAAATTATGAACATAAACAAGTGGTTTGAATTTCATTTTTCAACTACGGTAGTGAGTCATGAAAGAAAGAAGAAGAAGAAGTTTTGCATCTTTTAATGTATTTTACTTCACTCGAGTTTAATAAAGACAGCCAAAGATGCTTGTTTGGATATACACATTGATTGAGTTGAATAATGAGCATCATTATTTATGCTTTAAGATAGCGGTGTTTAACATGTACGGATAGATAAAAATTTATACTAGTTTGATCCATGTTTTTTTGATACGGTACTTAACACATTGAGTGCGGGTCACACGCCCGCGGGTGATAGCAGTGCTTGCGCGAGCAGCGGATAGGTCGCAGGCGGTGGACGGATCAATACCGGCTTGTACGCTTCAGTGTCGTCTAGCCCTTTGGCTTAGAAGGGTCGGATTTGCGCCGCATTATAGCCTGTTTCTCGCGTCACATTTCCTTGTTCTTCGTTCGTGGATCGCGCCATTTTGAGCCAGTAGGCGGGGGTTAGCGTGCCTGCGCGCGCAGCGGAACTGTTGCCGGCGGTTGACGAAGCAATGCTTGTTTGTGGAATTCAGTGTGGTCTAGCCACTTGCCGTATAACGGTCGGATTTGCGCTGCATTGTTGCCTGTGTCTCGCGTCACGTTTCGGTGTTCGCCGTTCGTCGATCGCACCATTTTGAGCCAGTTGGCTTGCATCGTAGTTTTACCATTTTATTTTTGTGTATAATAGTGAAACATTAGTATCGTGTTGTGTTATATTGTATTGTGATTTGTGTTATATTGTAAATATATTTGTATAGCACGTTTTATTCTTTTCTGCAATGTTTCAACCAACTCCTGGGCCATCTTCGGCTCCTGACTTTGTCCTGCCGACAGTGATGGTGAAGTTGATGACCCAATCCAACATCAGATAATGGGAAATGCTTCAGATGACTCTGATTCTTGTGAATCTGATGATTCTGATATCGGAAATGATACTCCTGTACAGCGTATTTCAACTTCAGGAATGCGACCTGCCGCGACTAATTGCGGCAGCGTCGCGCGGCGCGCATGGGTTTCGTTGCGATGTGCGGCTCCACCGCCGGCGGACGATCACTTCGGAAGCCCCGATCTACCAGAATTGAGGCCATAAACTTAATTTGGTGTATCAACCCTGTTTCCTGACTATATAAGGTATTGTTTTATTACAAAATATTATTTTAGTTTCTGACATGTTTTTAACATATTTTTTCAGCAGCGAATGTGTTAAAGGGAAAAAGAATGTGACAGTAGTTCAGTTTGATTATATCAAAAATGCCCTTGGAACTTTGCGGACCTCAGCTATAGGCTATTGAAAAAAATATTCAATTCAACATAGGCCTACATAGTGATGAAATCATATAACACGCCTATTCTTAAATGGAAGGGTTGACAACAATAAAACATTTAATTGGAGTAGTACCGTACCTAGCTTGGTGTTTAGCCTTGTATTCCTTGTCCCGCTCTTCATCCAGTTTTCGCTTTTCTCGATAACGGCGCTGCTTTTCAGCAGCAGACAATTTGGCCTGGAAAAAACCAAATGTTTAAAACTAGTATAAGCCTAGTTTAAATTACAGGTTAACATAATATGACATGAAAACAAGTCAGCAACAAAATATTTAACATTCTAGAAGTATAGGTCTATTATCAATAATTATATGAAACAAATTAATATTGTTAAAATTAAAAAAAAAACTAGATCCTCTCATGAGTGTTACTTAATTCTCATGAGTGTTACTCTTCAAGGTAACACTCATGAGAGGTAACACTCATGAGAATTTATGACTGAAAAATGATTATCATGAAACACATTGGTTTGTTAGGTTTGAGGTTATGGAGCCTCTAAACAATTGGTTTAAACTAACTAATTGTGTGTTAGTCGACAAAAAATAAATAACTACCTTAAAGTACAAGTGGTAACACTCATGATGATCAATAAAAATACTCACCATTGTAAAAGTTATTTCTTCAAATATCTTGAAAACTGGAGCAACATTGTTCTCCTAAAACTTGTCAAACTGAAGTGATCCAATATGGCTCCTTCCCTTTCCTCTTCCTTGCAGATCAGTTTTATTTTAAAATAAATAATTAGGTAACACTCATGAGGTAACACTCTTGAGTGACACCCCGGACACCAATTAAAGTTATTTTTTTAACTAAAATGATTAATAAAATTATTAAATAAAACCTATGCTATATAATTTTATATAAACTATATTATTTTAATGAAGTTTTTAACCTAAAAAAATACACATTTAGTTAATTTATCACTACTTACAATTTACAAATCGTACCACGGACATCCAAAATTTTTGTGACATACCAACTCTATATGATATTTAGTTATCTTGTAATTTATTTTAAACTATATTAGAAAATGGATCTTAAAGAGAAAAAAAGAAGGAGTAAAACCATTTAAGTATAGAATAGTTATCAAAAAAGGTAAAGTAGAAAAATGCCATTAATGAGCTAGGACAGCAAATGGTCAAACTTTTTGAAAATGACCCTAATCATATACATTTAGAATTACAGTAAATAATTTTTCTATTTACGATAATGTGAACCCTATTTAGGATAATTTTATTTATAGGCTATGTTCATATTTGAAACTAAAAGTAAGTTTCAAGTTGCATATAATTCGGTTAGGCCTAGGCCTAGTTTACAATGTTCAAACAATAATTTACGTTGTATGTTTATTATAAAATAATTTCACCTAAAACTGAATTTTGATAATTATTTGTATGCCTTAGCACTATTGTTCGATAGTGTTTTTATTTATATATAATAGTTAGCACATTATATGTTAATTATTTAGTATATGATGTTTAAGAACAATGCTAAAACTAATTATCATTTAGCTGCACTATCACAATAAAAATCACTACACATTATTGCACAATCACTACACAGCATGAAATAACGTTTTACTAAACTATTTTATTTATTTAAAAACACTTACATTGCGAAATTTCACTCATGAACGTAGAAGACACGCTCAAAAGCAAAATGGCTAAGACGTAGAATGGCGGGACGCAGTTGCCAGTCTTCAATCTTCCCCAAATGTATTATGTGACCACTGCCAACCTACGGCAGGAAAGAATGGGTGGACACAGTTGCCAGTCTTCAGTCTTCCCCAAATGTATCACGTGACCACTGTAATTTACTACAGCACAGTAATTTCCTTGGAATGGCACCAATCCACTAGTTGACTCTTTGTCTTTCTACCTAATTTTTTGTTTGTTTCTATTACAATAAATAACTTATTTACTCAGGGTGTCTACTGGTCATGAAAAGTAACGAATTTTCAAAGTCTGTCACGAAAAGTCATGAAAACTGTTTCAAAAGTTACGATTTTTTCTAGCGTTCCAAAGCGTTACTAGAAGGAATTCAGGAGGCATTTGGAGTGAATTGGGAAATTTACTCAAAGCGTTTTGTGGCAAATAATTTCGCCAGAAGTATTTTTGTTTCTCGTCGTTCTCATTACGATGTTCTAACCATGGTCTTTTCTACGATATAAATACCGTATTGAGGGTACAGAGAACCAGCCAGCTCTTTGCCCACTCAAAATTATCGTACTTCTTTTTAATCTATTCAGGAAAAGAGAATGGTGTAATGTATTAATCAGGCAACCGTTCGTCATCATTCCCACCTAAAATATCGTACGTTTGCTACTATTAGTACCGTATACGAAGTTATGCGTTCTTTCTGCGTACAAACGGAGTCAAAACAGTGATGTGAACTGTCAATATTACAAAATGTTTTAATGTTATACATTTATATAATCGTGCAATCTATATAAATTTAAAAACATTTAGTTACTTTTGAATTTGTTTCATGGATGAAAGTGAATAACTGTGTGCTTTACAATATTTAAATTCACAATAGGTATATAATATTGGAACGTTCTTGGTTGCCATATTCCAATTCTCCATTGCTGTATGGATGGAAATAAGAAAATACTGCTTGCTATTGGCGGCACTGGACCAGATGTTCGTTGATCAGTGTTTGTTTTGTTTATGGTCTGTTATACCGTTAGTTGGATTATAATTGTTCAAAGTGGTGGGCATCTAACTGGCGTGTTTTAGTGTTTAGTTGTGCTTTTAACTTTGTATTTGTTAACGGAATTTCGTCAACTTTATAATTCTCTTCTGAGTCTTCAAGTTACTAGGCCTTTTATTACAGTTAGTTTTTGTTAAGCCTAGTGTTTGTTTTTATGCGTGTAGCAATTTTGATGTATAAAGAACTTAAGTACGAAATTGTTGGTTTTTATTATTGTTCAAAATAGGCCTAAAATTATTCAAATAAAAGTGATTAGTGTTTGTGCACAATGACTGGAAAGTGCAAATTTCAAAACTTATGGCTCAAAGAAGAAAATTGGAAGAAGTGGCTTCGGGAAAATGAAAGTGATGTACATTCAGCATTTTGTATGTATTTCAAAAAATCATTTGATATTTTCTATTGGGGCTGAAATAGTATTAACCCTTTGAGTGCCGGACCCATTTTCCATTATGTTATGCATAAAGTGCCGAGCCAAAATTGACAATTTTGCAAGGGTTTGGTTAAAAAATCATAAAAAATTTATTTATTGATATAAATTCCTATTTTCTTTTTTATTTTGTATGTAAGTGAATGCACTTTACTCTTATGCTGTTTTATGTCATTTATCTTACCTCTTTATTAGATTTAAAAAAAATATATAATAAAAAATTTTTATTATATAATTTTTTTGATTTTGACATTACATAGCAGTCCTGGAATATTTTTTAAATTTTTTATCAATTATGTTTTCTTATAGTGCATCTAATTCCCTTCAAAAATACATAAAAAAATTTATTTTATACCAACAAATATATTTTTTACAGGACAAAATACAAAACTCTATAAAACATTAAAAATTTCCAACTACTGACAAGTGTTAAGACAATTTATGTCATTTTTAAAAATGTTTCAAACTAAATATCTCACAACTATTTATAAAGAACAAAACATCAAAAAACATTATTTTAATTTAAAATTTGTTTGAAATACATCCGTAAACATCAGAAAATGTTTTTGCTTATGTAAAATATACAAACAAAATACGTACAAATATACATAGTACTTTGATAAAAAAGTAATAATTACTTACTTGTATTATCCATTATTGGTGAGTATGTGTTTGTAGTACTATTTACACTATATACAGGTGTTCTTTGGTAGAGATTAGCAGTGGTGAAGGTTCAAGCACTGTGGGTGGACGCCACTCTCACAGCGGACACACACATAAGCTGACCGACGTTTTGTCTCTTAAGTACTGCAAACCTTGCAGAGTCGTAATTTGCGACCAGGCAGTCTCTTTATTCCAAAGTTATTTACCCTGGCTGGTTCTTGAGGAGGTTGGTTAGTTATGTTATTTTTTTTTTCGATCCACTCTTTACCAATTTCATCAATTATTGTTTGGATGAAATCAAGGCGAGTCATTGGTTTGAGGTTGTTGGCTTTTTTGTGCTCAGAATACAACACATAACAGTTCAACAGCATTCTATGCATCACACTGAAGACAACTTTTTTCCAGTATTTGAGCGTTTTTCGCTCATCAGTGTATGTGTACAACATCATATCAGACGTATCTACCCCTCCCATATATTTGTTGTACTCGAGAATCATGTCCGGTTTGTTAATTTTTTCAGGTTCTCGTTGACCTCTAACTCTCCTGGTGACTTCTGATGTAGTTGATTTAGATGATGTTGAAATCAATAATACTTGTTTCTTTTGGGACTGTTTGTCCCGACTTCCACACAAAAGTAAATAATTCTGTTTAAAAAATTTTGTTGTTCCCACGGCAAACCTTTGTTTTTTTAGCTGTATTGGTAACTCTTTTCTATAAGATCGTATTGTTCCAGTCAAATATGTGCCAACACTGTAGAGATATTTGGCCAAGGGAACAGAAGTGAAGAAATTGTCGGTAAACAAATGAAAGCCCTTATTCAAGTAGTTGCACATAAGCAACAATTTTTTAACTACATAATGGCCTGTTCCTAGTTCTTTCATTTCTTGTTTTTCTTGTAAATCTCTGGCTCCTTTGTACACAAAGAAAGCCATACAGTAATGAGACACAGAATCACATAACATCCATAGCTTGATGCCCCATCTATGGTGTTGTTTGTTAGGCAGGTATTGTTGTAATGTGGTTCGTGACTTGGTACCAATTAGTGATTCATCGATTGATATCTGTTGGTGAGCTGTATAATGATGTTTGAATATATAATTAGCATGATCGATGATTGGTTGAAACTTTGCACAAGGGTCATACTGATTCCTGGAAAGATTGTCATTGTTTATCACGTGAAAAAATTTTAAAATGAGTTGAAATCTATTACGGGAAAACATTTGCTTGAACCATAATTGGCTTGAACAGGCACGTTTAGACCAATAGGAGTGAATTGCAGGCAAGCGAACCAACCCCATGTTCAAAATAGTAATTATAAATCCTTTCATTTCATCAACAGACACTGGCAACCATTCCCTTACTCTTGAGTGATCTTTCATAGAATCTGAATATTTGTTGATAAATTGGTTTGCATATCGATTAGTTTCCCTGACTAAACTACTAAACAACAATTCCGTAAAAAACAAGTAAAAATAAACAACAGGGGCTGATTCAGGATGAGGCATACGTTTTGGACCAGGCAGTTCATTATATCTAACTGGGAGGCGTGGGAAGCCTTCATAAGGGCCAACCTCTATCCAATCGGGAGGGGGACAGGCGGTTGATAATCAAGTGGCGGCTCGTCGTCAACAGATGACTCATGGTCTTGGTTTGGCGGCTCGTCGTCAACAGATGACTCATGGTCTTGGTTTGGTATTACTGGATCATCAGGGGAACTATCACGGCTTCCTTGTTGTAGGCCTACATCCAAACTCAATCTTCTCTGCTTAGCTTGTATTTCAGGAAACAGTGGTAACTTCTTATTGCGCTTAGGTGTTAATGTAACAATTACATTGCTCTCAAAGGAATCTGATGAATCACCAGCTGATGGATTATAATCTTCATCGGCATCTGTGTCATCCAATTCTGAGGAGGAATCATCAAACATATCCAAATCACTGTCATTGTCTGAGTTTTGATCGTCTTCAAGATGTAGGCCTACATTTGTACTCAGATGACCTTCACTTATAACACTCTGAGTGTTATCTACACTACTTATACTAGTGTCTAATGCTTCTAGTAAACATTCATTATTGTTAGCAATATTGTTTGTTTCCATAATTAGTCTATAAATATCACTTTACAAGCTATAATAATAAGTTCTACACTACAGTAAGACTTACGATCGTCGTAATATGTACAGTCAAAACATAGTCTTGGAAAGTAATAAAACACACAAAATAAAACACTGTAAATACACTAAACTAACGAAAAGATGATATAATAACACTAAAAACTTATTTACATTTAGAAACTTTATATTTACAATAAAACACGAGATAAACAAGGCTACTGTTCACGCTCCCGCCTCACAGCGCTGGACTCGGAACAACACTGAGGCTTTGTTTACAACCACTACACAAAATCAGAAACTACCCAGAATGCAATGGAACCGAGACTGAAAGTTACGTTGAAGCCTTTGGAACCCGTACGCATAGTTATCAAGCCAGTTAAGGTTTGTACTATATAAAATATATGCGATCCCGCGAGTCGCAAATAGCGACTCTGGCATTTCTTGCATAAAACATGGAGTCGCAAATAGCGATCCTGCGGCACTGAAAGAGTTAAGTTGCACTCTTAAGGAAAAAACACCTCGATAGAAAATAACCTAAAAAGTGGTAAGCAAATGATGCTAGTTAACTTTTTTGATAAAAATAGACCTTCATCTGATAACTCCTATGCCTTCATGCTCTATGACTAGGCCTAATATGAAAATAGAAACAGATACTGATACAGGTAATTTATTAGAAGCTTCTCCTACAACGACCTCGTCATGAAACAGAATCTTCATTTTCTAAAGAACAGGCCTTACCAAGGATTCAAAGTTTTTTATTGTCTGAGAGTGTGACCAAGGCTGAAATTTTATGGGACTGAAGAATTGTTTGTTTGTATGATTTTTAATTGTGTATTGAAATTTTAAATTTATATTTACTACAAAACAAATGACAATTTTGTTTAACAGTGTTTATAATAGTACATGGGAGCACATGTTGGTACATAGGAACACTTTACAAGGTTAATTAGTCCAGTAGTGGACTGTTTACAAGGTAAATTAGTCCACTATACATTCAATTTACTGTTCAACTTAGGTTAGGCCTATTTGTTCATAATGCTAAATTAAGAATTGAACCTACTGCAGATGTGTCATCATCACATATATCATTGTGAAAATATAAGTAGACAATGCTCAATTTGCTGTGTTTCTGGAGTCTCAACCTGTTTTTGTTTTATTTTCATATTAATAATGAAATATGTCTACAAATCCATTTTACTCACAATGCTGGGCTTATTTTAATAAATAGTGTTAGCCTACTTTAATATGTTGTATTTTATCTATATTTATTGGTCTATTAAGGGTTAATAATGGCATCATTAATTTAGTAGAATATGACTGAAAATAATGCGATGTTATAACGTGAACTGTATCCACCATTATTCGGGTAATGAATTTTCATGTTGTAAGGTCATGAAAAGTCATGAATTTTCATTTCTATTTGGTAGTAGACACACTGTTACTAAATTTATTCAAAGAGCATATCATTTGCTCTACCTGACTTTTGAAAAAAACACGTAAACAAGGGTATACAAAAACATTTAGTTAAAATACCTAAAGCACATGCAACATTGCGATTTCTTTTGTTGGACAGAGTATTTCATTATCTGCAGACTGACAGTGGGTATGCATGATTCCGATTATTGGGTATTGTGCAGTCATTCGACAAAGATCGGCCATTTTTCCCCTCTTCATACCTCCGCCAGATGGGAAGTGAGCAGGAGTTTTATATTCATTTAAATTTCATTCATATAAACCTTTTGCTACGTTATAAAATTGCATAACAAAATTATTAAAATCCGAAATGTATTGAAAAGAACTTTCTGCGTGGATTGGTACCAAGTTTGTCGTGATTGCTTGATTATAATTATATGTTATATTGAGTTTAAACAGGAGATATGCTCTACCTCACGATGGCATAGGCTTTTGATACAGCATACGGTATGCTCTACCTCACCATTTAGAGTTAAGAAATCACTATTAGTTTGAAACTAACAAAATTGATATTTTAGTACACCACAATCGTCTCAAAGAATCATAACAACGCCTGTTATGTTAATTAGTTATGCAAAATAATAAATTTAAAGTCATCTTGACTTTAAAGTAGTATGTTCATGTAACAGAACTGTGAAAACTTAAGATATCACATGCACTACTCAGGAACTGTAACACAAATGGTGGAAACCGTTCTCCCACAGCAATGTTGCTCTTGTAATTTGCTATTACTCTGTTTCAGCACAAAGCAGTAAAATCAAAGTGATTACTCTGTTACAACCCGCTACGTAATGTTCCCCTAAATATAAAATGAACAAATATTATGTTGGTCATTTTCCATGGACAACATTTACAGTCTCCAGACCAGAGGGATTCTCAAAGGAATTAAAACTATTAATTTCTACAAACAAACAAAAGTTGCATATTGCTATTGTAATAGCAATGTTACTATCTGAGCTAAACCTGAGTATTTAGTGAGGGATACTCCCACATTAAACGTCAAGGGTTTGGCACATTAATGCAGTATATTCAAGTCACAGTTGCCTTACTGTGACATGAACAGTACTTTATGAGAATTATTATTAGCTATGCTACAGAACTGGTAAATTCAACATTGATCTTAGTTTTACCATGTCTTATGAGGTACAAATAAAACTACTCCAGTTATCTGTTCTGGGTGAGCTGTCAGCTCTCTTACTAAGTAACTCCGCTATGCCGGTCCCAAGCCCGGGGCACCATCAGTCCCATAACTGATGGTGAAGGAGGAGGGTTCTTTCCCAAGTACACCAGCCAGGCCCAGGATGACTTGTACATTGCTCTTCCCAACACCTGCCAGTCCCAGGCTGGGTTGTACATTGTTCCTTCCCAACTACATCAGCCAGTCCCAGGCTGACTTGTACATTGCTCTTCCCAACACCAGCCAGTCTCTGGCTGGAGTGTACATTGCTCCTTCCTAACTACAACATCCAGTCTCAGGCTAACTTGTACATTGCTCCTTCCTAACTACAACAGTCAGTCTCCGGCTGCCTTGTACGTTGCTCGGTTACATTTAATTAATTAATGTAATACAGAGACTAAAATTTATTTACTTACTTGTAAAATGAAAAGATCAGAATTGTTGCAATACTCCTTCTAGAGATGTTTTCAATTTTCATTTGATGTCAGTTCAATCAGTTATAGTTGAAGTTGAGGGAGTGCATTCTCGAAATCGGGGGGTGATGGGAAAATGACACTGAACATTACTGAAACTCCTGCAGGTTTCAAAGTGGTCTAAAACACTTTCTTAATTGGTTTTCAAATAAAGCAATTTTTGTTCTGAAACTTTACATGGTAAAACAAATTGTATACAAACAATTTATCACCTTGTAATTTCATATTTAACACATTTAGATGAGTGGTAATGTCAACCATAATAGCAAGTTTCCAAAACCAATCATCGTCTGAAAGCTGCTCTACAGGCTTACCCTGTTCCGTCATAAATATATCAATGGCTCGTCACAGTTCAAAAAATCTCTGAAGTACTTTTCCTCTGCTTAGCCAGCACACTTAACAGTGATATGGAACATCTGGGTATTGGCATTCAATTTTTAAAAGAACATTCTTGAATTGACGATGTTTAAGAGGGGGAGATCTGATGTGATCCACTGCATTAAAAACAACATTCATCACTTCTGAAGTATTTTCGTTTTTTCTGCATAACGTTTGTTAGTAAATAATATAGTGTAGGATCAATGGTTTCACCCCCCCCCCCCCATAATTTTGAACCGCATTGGATAGATATCCCACTAGTCGTGTCTTACTGCCATACATATTTTTTCCTCCATAGGTAGTTATCCCTTTCAGTTTTTTAAGATCTAGTTGGAGATTGAACAGAGGTTTGCTTACATGAGAATAAATGTCATATCCAGTTACATTATTATCCATTGTTACAGCGGCTAACACTTCAATGATTTATAGGTCATGAGTCACGCCTCTTATACATAAAAGTACCTGTGCCGAATCTGACATATCTGTAGATTCATCAAAATTAATGGAATACCAAGAAAATTTCTTACAAGCCTCTTAAAACTGGTGGCTGATGTCACAACCAATATCTTCTGTCCGGCGAGCTACTCTTTACAGACAAGTTAATATTGTTAAACATTTGCAGCTTTTCAGGGTACAATTCTTCAACTGCCTTATGAATGCACGTTTTCACTAACTCGCCATCAATAAATGGCTCACCGGCCTTAGCTATAGTGTAACATATTTTAAAACTAGCTCATACTGCAGCCTCGTTCTGGTGTTAATGTTTATTAACCCTTAACTAACACTATATAAAAAAATCACTTAACAGACACCATACGTCTCTGAGACACTTTTGTGTACTTTGGGGTAAATAAATACTCTAAAATAATACACACAATATTTATTAGTACTATATTAATAAAAACTCTTAGTTAACATGTCTAGCTACTCTAAAATGTGAAAAAAGAAAACATTGGTATACTTAAAATTACTTGAAAAAACTTAAATAAATTATTTATATTACAATTTAAAGAAGACGTTTGTTCATGTTTTATATATAAATTTCAAACATGTTACAAATAACATAATAAATAATATATTGCCTGAAAATATATCTACAATCAATTTTTGTTTCCAAAACAGTTTTTACAAATCTTATTGGAGCATTCCAAGCAAATTGCTACTCCACATTGCTGGCAGGGGTATTTTGTTCGTCTTTTTAATTTTGGTGGACGGGTAGAACAGGTTTTCTTGTGTCAAAGAATTCTGGAACATCTAGGTCTGCTTGTTTGTCTTCAATTTTTAAAATTTTCTTAATTGAAAAAGATAAATCCCGGGATAAGTTTTTAGTTCCAAGTCTACGTGCCATATGAGGATGAATTAGACTATTGGCCAAGGCCTTCATATAGTCAAAGCGACTGAGTCTGACAGTGTCTTTGTAGCTTTGATGAATAATGAAACTATTTATTCCACACCCAACATCAACAAGAGTATAGAATATTCTCATGGGCCATCGTCGAGTCCTCCGACTCACTGTGTAATTAGCACATTTCTGGTCGATTCCACCGACCAATTCCACTGGTCGATTGCATTATAAAACGCAATAATCTCTAGCTTTCCAGAAATTTCGTCATCTTCAGGTGCATGGTGCATTGACGAAATCAGAATAACGGCCTTAGATTCCTTAGGCACGTGTGAGATAAGAGTCAATTCGTTAGTGAAACCATATAAGGTACTCACTTCACGGGACTTGTTACGCTGAAACTGAGGAGGAATTTCGGACTTATTTTTTTTAAGGGTACCAACATATGTCAACCCTCTTTTTAACAGTTCATTTACAACTTCAATTGAGCTGAACCAATTGTCAGCTGTGATATTGCGGTGAGAACCTTCAATTGGCTTCACCAGTTTTATCACTGCCTGAGAAGGAATTTGAAGAAGTTTTTCTTTATCAGATAATCCTTTTCCATTGCTTCCCTTTCCACAATATATATATATACCAATTATTTAATACATAATTGGTTCTGGCATCTGTCATACATAAAATCTTTAAGCCATATTTTGCTGGCTTATTAGGCATAAACATTTTAAAATGACAACTTCCTCGAAAAGGTGTTAGCATTTCATCTATGCACATTGTTGGCCCAGGAGAATAAACAAGTTGAGAATTAGCAATAAACTTATGAAAAATATTTGATATAGCAGCTGTGGATCCTCCTTCCTTCTCTCATCTCGATTGTTAGGATTATCAAATCTTAATGGTAGAAGTAAAAATAAAAATCTATTTCTAGGCATAGTGCAGCGAAACAAGTCCCGACCTGTACCGTCAGTTGCATAAAAACTGTCAATTGATTCGTTGCCAGACATGAATATTGCCGTGTATATCAAAAGCCCAATTAAAGATTTCAGCTCTATCATATCCAAATCATTACAATATGATTGAGGTTTTGACCAATTATCCCTCACAGAAGCTATTTTTGCTTTTGTCCAAAACAGGATTTCATCTAATATATCCTCAGAAAACAAAAGTCCCCACACTTCTTCTACAGATGGGTTAGTCCCTAACTGTTTTCCCGCAGCTTTTAATCCTGGTAATTGTATAACTATATTATGACGTCTTGTCCTAACATTAAGAGGAGTATGAACTTTTTTCCATTTGAATTGTTCTTTATTACATACATTTTCCCATAGAAGAAATTATCCATTGCACAATCTTCAGGCTCCATGTCCCCCTTTTTATTTTCTCCATCTCGCATCTCCTGCTCTGATTCAGAATCATGTTCACTGTTTATTTTGTTATCTAAACATTACCACTATCATACGCATCAGGTTCTGATGGTCCATCCAAAACATCGTACACCAAATTTTGAAGGTTGTTATCGAAAATATCACTATACAGTTACTGTGGTCATCACTGGTTTTCCATATGATGGACCAGGTAAGTTTTCGTCAAGATCATCCATTTTGAGATCAAAACAAATTTAGTACATATTGCAAAACGCTAAACAAATTAATTTTTTAATCAAGAAAATATTGTCACATCAAACACACAATACGTCTCAGAGACGGAAAACTGTACAAAATCTTGTTACACTAAACACACGATATGTCTCAGAGACGGAATACTGTGACTACCAACACTAAAATATTTATAAAAAATTCAACGTTTAACAGAAGTAAACGTGACCTTCACAACACAAAGGAAACCCCTCAACTGAGAGGTAGATAGGAGGATGTCACAATAGACCCGCCTGGGCCAGATATACGGAGGTTTTTAAATTCGCGTCCGTCTCTCAGACGTATGGTGTTAGTTAAGGGTTAAAAATATACCGTTCGGAATTAATAAATTTTTTTTTCCAAAAATGTAACTTTCTGAACGCATATTTCCTTTTACCATGTTTTTTTCATAATGTCCACGAATATTATACTCTTTAAATACAGATATGGTTTCGTCACAAATAAGGCACAAAACAATGTTATTGTTTTCGACCACAAAATAATCATTATACCACTTTTCATTAAAAACGTGGCACTCACTATCAACTTTCCTCTTTTTTACAGACGACATAGTTAAACAGTAACACTTGTAGTAGTGATAAAACAGGTAATTTATGCTAGTAGTACTCTAAAACAAAAACGCTGCAAGTGTTTTAACAGAATGAAATAAGAACAAAGAAGTAGAAATTAACGTAACTCTAGCACTGGCAGCCTGACACTGACTAGTCGATTTGTTTGTTTGCTAACCACACAGCAGCGTCCTTGATTGGCACTTCTTTTCATGACAGCCCGTTGTTTAATTTGGATGCTTTTATAATGTAATCCTTCAACATTTCTTCTTCTTCTCTGTTGAAAATCCACCTAACTTTTAAGTTAGGTTGCCGATTGCTTGCATCGCCAGGGTTCACCAAACTTTACCAGTGTACCTGGTCAAAGTCTTTCTATCAATATCATATTTTTTAGCAGAAGCTCTGATTAGAACAATCTCCTTGCAGGCAGCTTCCGTAATGTTATGAGGTACAGATTTTTGCTCCTATTCACCATCTTTTTGCTTTTAGAACTGCAGCATTCTGTGAAACAAAAATCCATGTATGTTTGATTGATAGAGTAATAAATAGACAGGACTATAGCATAGGCTATGCATTTTAGATTCAATCTTAGGCCTACATCAGATATTTTAACTCCATTTTGATGATTATCATAATTAATATAACAAAGTTGTATTCTTAAAAAAGAAATAAATAAAAACATAAATAGCCTTATAGTCTATTCGGCTAGTGTCTGGAGTGAGGCGCTGCCTGTTGAGGCAGTGAAGTCAGAGTCGTCACTATTTACAAGAGGTCCATTGCAGTGCTAGTGCCTCGATACGACCCGGACCCCAGTCCATGGAATCTGCAAACTCCTCCCGTTATAATAATTCTTATATGAAAATTGTTATTTTAAATACAATGACCAGTGGAATGTTAATAAAAAGCCCCCGAAGAATCGTCAACCTCTTCCACCTTATCAGGGGTCCTTCTTTTTAGGGAAAAGAGGCTCCCACAGGGCTTAGTCACATAAACCTGTGGTACGAAGAAACCCATAGGCATTTATTTTTAATCGCTCAGAGGTATTCCTCAGCCATTACCGAGTCGTCTGTGTCACTGTCATTCTTCCATACTTTCTATTAGGTCTATTTTCTTCTTCCATACTTTCTATTAGGTCATCCAGCTCCCACAGATTTCTCTCTTCTTTTCAAACCTGTTCTACACACTTTGATCAATCCTCTTGTGTAACTTTTTGCAGGCCTTCGTTCAAGAGGCACTCAACTTCCTTCCAGGTGAACGTTCTGTTATTTTGAGATACATAACCCCCACAATTTGAGAAAATTGTGCCCAGATTAATTTGATGGGATTAGGCTCACAATGATATGAAGGCAATCTTAACACCGTTTTATTTTGAAGTTTGACTTCTTCGTCAATAACAAATTTGTTATATTTTGTTTTTTCTATATATGCTAGTTGCAGAACTTCTCTTTTTAGTAAGGATTTATCAGCTGGAATTTGCTTTAAAGTTGATCATTGAACAAATCTATCTTTATTCCAAGATGTGTTTGGAAGTTCTCCCTTACAAGAATGATATGGTGCATTATCAAGTACAATTACACAATTGTCTAAGTTTTGGCAGAACATAACTTTCTATTACTGTACTTAAAAATACTTGTATCATTCATTTCTTGGTGGTAATCACCAGACGACTTAGACTGGAAAATCAATGATGCAGCACCAACAAACCCATATTTGTTCCCAAAATGTGAAAATTAAACGCTTCCCTTTTCCTGAAGGATTTTTGAGCCCAGTTGTGAGGCCATTTAGAAAAGTGTCTTTTCTACTTTTTATTTGGCTATCGACCCAAATATACTTATGTGTGTGCCCTTCGTTTACCCAGGTTTCATATTGGTTGTAAATTGCTCGACCTTCTTCTCTAAATTTTTTTCCTCCTTAAATAACTTCTCCTCCATAGAATAATATCATCCCGATCAGCAAGGTACATAGTTCTTCCTCTTTAACTAAACTTAAAGCCTAACTTCTTCAATATGCTGAAAATGTTGTTCGTTTAAAATTTGGTACATCACTGTCCTCGTTTACATTGTGCAAAACTGTATCTACCGTAGGCTGTTCATTCTTGAAGAAAAAGGCGTGAATTTTTCGTCTAATGGCACATTTTGAAAAATGATCTAGTTTCTTAAAAATACACGCTCTCTTCTTGTTTTTAGGTGATTTTATTGCCAGTTCACGGTTGGTCTTATAAGTTGCAAGTATTTTGTTGACACTGTTCTCACTACCGCCGTGTCGGCAACCTTTTCAACAGCACTGTTTTTCAAAATTCCCAGGTTTTCATTTATAACAGTCTTATAAATATTTATTATTGTCTGTTTTACCACTGTTTATGACCTAGTGACCACTGATTTGTTTCAAATCACTGGTGAATATTCATTATCCATGATTGCAAAAGTAAGTGTGACTACAGAAGTAAATTGAGCTACAAACTAATAGGAAATGACTAACTAAAATATTTACACTTAATTACTTCATCCAGTCAAACGTTAAAAACAACTAAATCAACAACTAAACGTTATCAAACAATTAAACTAATAAATCTTAACTACTGTAACCTATTCACTATAATGTAACTACGAGGGTTGTCTCAAAAGTAAGTTACACTATTTTATTAAAAGTATAAAAAACATCAGAAAATATTTTAAATGATATATTTTGAAAAGTACAAGTTAACCTTATTTTTCTACATAATTTCCATGATTTTCTAAACATTTTTGGTAACGTGGTAACAGTTTTTTCAGTCCCTCATCATACCATTCTGCCGCCATATTGCTTAGCCAACTCTCAACCTCTTCTTTCAGCTCATCGTCATTTGCGAAGCGCCGACCTCCAAGATGTTGTTTGAGGTGTGGGAAAAGATGAAAGTCACTTGGTGCAAGGTCGGGGGAGTAAGGTGGATGTCCAAAAACATCCCATCGAAAATCTGTGAGCAGGTCTTGGGTCTGACGAGCAGCATGTGGGCGAGCGTTGTCATGGAACAAAAAACTTTTTTCGTCAACTTTCCTCTTCTTTTGTTCTGGATTGCTCTTCTCAGTTGTTCCAAAAGTTCACAATACCGTGCTGCTGTTATTGTAGTCCCACGAGGAAGGTAGTCGATCAATAACACACCTTTGTTGTCCCAAAAAACCGTCGCCATGATTTTTCCAGCGGATTCCACAACTTTCGCTTTTTTTGGTGTTGGTTCGTCCTTTCCTTTCCATACTCTGTCTTTTCGATTCAAGCGTCCAATGATGGATCCAGGTCTCATCCCCAGTCACTATTCGATCGAATAAATTGTCTCCTTCATCATCGAAAAATTGTTGAAATTGCAAAGCAGCATCAACTCTGCTCTTTGTGCTGTTCTGTGAGAAGGCGTGGAACCCACCTTGCACACACTTTTGACAGATGAAGATCATCAGAAATAATCCTGTGGAGTGATGCACGGCTTATTTCCACATTAGAAGGCATTTGACAAAGGATTTCGTCAAGAGTCAGGCGCCGATCGGTGACAATGACCTTTCTGACATCTTCAACAACAGTTGCCGCGCGAGAAGTGGAGGGGCGGCCGCTTCGTTGTTCATCATGCAGTGTTGTCCATCCTTCAATGAATGATTGACGCCAACGAGATACCATTGGCCTTGACATCACACCTTCACCATAAACACTACACAACTCATGATGAATTTCAGTAGCAGTTTTATTTTTTGCTGTTAAAAAACGAATAATAGCGCGAATTTCACAATCGGCGGTAGGAACAAGTGGTGTCTCCATATTGCCTGTAGTCTGACTGGCCGATCGATCGACGCACGCGCATAGGAATTTTACAGTGCTGCCACTACGCCCAGAGGCAAATACTCCGCGACTCCCAGACTTCTGGCGCCAACAGAACGGCTTTAAAAAAATAGTGTAACTTACTTTTGAGATGACCCTCGTATATAGATAACATTGAACTGTTAACAAAACTGAAAGAAACTGAAATCACGCGAAAGCAAGGTAAGCACAGCTGGCAGGCGACCGAGTGAAGTGAGGGATGACAATGACAGGCTAGGGTGTACATTGATCCTTCACAAGTATACCAGTCAGTCCCAGGCTAGGGTGTACATTGATCCTTCACAAGTATACCAGTCAGTCCCAGGCTAGTGTGTACATTGATCCTTCACAAGTATACCAGTCAGCCGCAGGCTAGGGTTTACATTGATCCTTCACAAGTATACCAGCCAGTCACAGGCTGGTGTGTACATTGCTCCTTCCAGACTCCACAAGCCAGTGTCAGGCTCACTTGTGCATTGCCTCTTCCCATTTAAACCAGCCAGTGTCAAGCTTAAGTGTACATTGCTCCTTCCCAGTTACACCAGCCAGTATTTGCTTCTAGTGTCCATTGCTCCTTCCAAATTGCACCCACCAGACTGATGTGTGGGTGTATGTTGAACCTTTTCCAGTCTTAAATCTGCACTAAATTCCAAAACGACAGATCTAGCTTCTTACCTAAGCGAGGTATATGCTAGCTTTTCAAATACGACAACAATGTCCAGTAAATTAAAAAAAACCATGTTGTACTACAAACTTTAAATTCTTTTTAGGCCCTCTGTCTTTTTTAGTTATTATGACAACTTATATTAATTTGGTCGAAGTATAAAATATAATATGCTATTCTATTTTATTGCAGATTTATAGTTATTTCTGCAAGTTGACTCCATGTACTTAGCACACTATTTTCTATTTAATGTGGACAATTAGTTATTTAAAAGCTAGAGATATTAAATTCCAATTATACTTGACATCACCATATGTGTTGATGCCATAAATGTTGCTAGGTTTATATTTGGATGTTTTTATCAAACAAAAATATCGCCAGGGTTTTTTAAAATGATATCAACCTTTTTATCAGCGTTGATTACTCATTAAATGTTAATATTAATATACTATTTTACTAGATTTATATATGAACGTACAATTTTTTATAGACGGGATTCGATATGAGATCTTAAAACTAATACCAAGGTTATATATATGTTTGTGTTTGAGTATATTCATTATGCATTTTAAATGAAGAGTCTTAGAAAGTTTGTAAATTACTGAGACATAAATGAGACAAATTTCAGGTACTTGCTAAAATAGACTCTCGGGTGCTAAATACATTGATTACTGAAATTAATGTTTTTCAGTAATAAAAAAACATTACTCCTTCACAACCACACCAGCCTTTTCCGGGCTGGGGTGCACATTTCTCTTCTCTATATAGATCTAGTCTAGCTCAATAGTACATTAATCCTTGGCAACTACACTAGCCGGTCCCGGGCTGAGGTTACATTATAAAGCTGCTTCACACCTACACCAGCCAGTCTCTGGTTGGTAAATACATTTCTCCTGGTAAATACATTTCTCCCTACAACTACCATCCAGAATGTACATTGCCCTTTCCTCACTATACCAGCCAGTTCCAGGCTGATAAATACATTTCTCCCTACAACCACCATCCAGAATGTACATGCCCTTTCCTCACTATACCAGCCAGTTCCAGGCTGATATATACATTTCTCCCTACAACTACCATCCAGAATGTACATGCCCTTTCCTCACTATACCAGCCAGTTCCAGGCTGATATATACATTTCTCCCTACAACTACCATCCAGAATGTACATGCCCTTTCCTCACTATACCAGCCAGTTCCAGGCTGATACATACATTTCTCCCTACAACTACCATCCAGAATGTACATGCCCTTTCCTCATTATACCAGCCAGTTCCAGGCTGATAAATACATTTCTCCCTACAACTATCATCCAGAATGTACATGCCCTTTCCTCACTATACCAGCCAGTTCCAGGCTGATAAATACATTTCTCTCTACAACTACCATCCAGAATGTACATTGCCCTTTCCTCACTATACCAGCCAGTTCCAGGCTGATATATACATTTCTCCCTACAACTACCATCCAGAATGTACATGCCCTTTCCTCACTATACCAGCCAGTTTCAGGCTGATACATACATTTCTCCGTACAACTAACTCCCAGAATGTACGAGGGCCGTTTTTTTTTCAACCTCCGGTGGGTTATAAATAAAAGACAAGTGAATAGAACAAAATTATTTTATTACCAAAATGTATGTACACTTATGCTTATTTCTCAACATAATCACCCTGAAGATTGAGGCATTTGTCATACCTGTGGACAAGCTTTCCAATACCCTCTTCATAAAATGTTGCCGCCAGTGAATTTAAATGAGTCTTGACCGTGTCTTGAAGTTCCTCAGTAGTCGGAAAGTGCTGACCTCCAGGCCATTTCTTCAGTTCAGGAAAAAGATGGAAGTCGCTCGGTGCTAGGTCGGGACTGTAAGGTGGGTGGTCCAAAATTTCCCACTTAAATGTTTCAAGAAGTTGTTGGGTTACACCTGCAGTGTGAGGGCGGGCGTTGTCATGCAACAGAACAATTCCTGATGTCAGCATACCTCTTCTTTTGTTCTGAATGGCTCGCCGCAAATGTTGTAAAGTTTGGCAATAAACAGCTGCATTAATTGTGGTCCCAGGCTGCATGAACTCCACAAGCAACGGACCTTTTTGGTCCCAAAAGACCGTAGCCATAACTTTTCGGTTGCTGAAAGTTTGCTTGAATTTTTTGGGTTTATTCGGTGAATTTGTGTGCATCCATTGTTGAGATTGTTGCTTTGTTTCGGGTGTGTCATGAAGAGTCCAGGTCTCATCTCCGGTTACAATTGATTTTTAAAAAATCTACTCCTTCATTGTGATAACGTTCAAGGAATGTCAAAGCTGAAGCCATTCGGCGAGTTTTGTGGGTGTCACTCAACATCTTTGGCACCCAGCGAGCACAAATCTTTTTGTAGCCTAAATGTTCAGAAACAATAGAGTACAGAGAAGATCTCGACACTTCTGGAAATTCCAAAGACAAAGCACTTATTGTGACTCTACGGTTTCCTTTAACCACTTTGTCAACTCGTTCAGCAAGATCGTCTGTAGCGACAGACTTGCGTCCTTGACCTCCTTCATCATGCACGTCGGTTCGGCCAGTTTTAAACTTACGACACCATTCCCGCACAACACCTTCACTCATAATGTTTTCTCCGTAAACACGGCACATTCTCCGATGGATTTCTGCTGCACTATTCCCTTCTGCTTGCAAGAAACGAATAACACTTCTCAACTCGCATTTGGCGGGAGAATCAATAGACGCGGCCATGTTTACCCGACTGCAGCTAAGCGCAAACTGGCTACTTGAACTCGGGAGTGACAAAAGTTGTAGTGGGGAAGATGCGCGATCGACTGCTGCGCACAGGGCCGGTCTGTGACCTTTCTAGCCATCATGGCGTGCGATCGGAGGTTGAAAAAAAAACGGCCCTCGTACATTGCTCTTTACGCATTATACCAACCAGTTCCAGGCTAATAAATACATTTCTCCCTACAAATACCATACAGAATGTACATTGCTATTTCCGCACTATAGTGTCAGTTCTAATGTACATTTCTCCCTATAAATACCACACAGAATGTACATTGCTCTTTCCGCACTATGCCTGTCAGTTCCAGGCTGATATGTACATTTCTCCCTACAACTTTACCACCTAAATGTACATTACTCCTTCCCAACTACACCTGCAAGTTTTAGCCTCAACTGCTCTTTCTCAAGCAGACCAGCCGGTCACAAGCTGGGGTATATAATGCTCCTTCCCATCTACACTTGCAAGTCTTAATTGTATGTTGCACTTTCTTAATTACACCATCAAGTCACAAGGTGGGGTATATATTGCTCCTTCCCAACTACACCTGCAAGTCTTAGTCTCAAGTACTCTTTCTCAAGCAGACCAGCCGGTCACAAGCTGGGGTATATAATGCTCCTTCCCATCTACACTTGCAAGTCTTAATTGTATGTTGCACTTTCTTAATTACACCATCAAGTCACAAGGTGGGGTATATATTGCTCCTTCCCAACTCTACCTGCCAGTCATAGGCTTAAGTGTACGGTGCACTTTCTCAATTACACCATCAAGTCACAAGCTGGGGTATATAATGCTCCTTCCCAACTACACCTCCAAGTCATAGGCTCAAGTGCTCTTTCTAATTAGAACAGTTGGTCATAAGATGGTGTATACAATGCTCGTTCCTTATTATACCAGTCAGACTCAGGTCAGCATGTATGTTGCATCTTTTCCAGTCCTAAATATCCACTAAATTCTTAAACAACAGACCTAGTTTCTTACTCATTCAGTGCTATACTATTATTTTTGTTTTTACTATATGTGACTGCATATATAGATGAAAAACGTACCCTAATGACTGAAATTTCTTTTGTATTTGCATCTTGAAGTTTCTTTTTAGGTCTCAATCTCTAATTTATTGACTTATAACTAATATTAATGTGGACCAATATTTAAATATAAGAAGCTAATCTATGTAATTGAACATATAAAATGTTATTTTAGCAAGTTGTTCAATAATAACTGGACACTATTTTTTATTTAGTGTGATCAATTAGTTATTTAAAAAGTAGATGATTAAATTCAAATCATACTTGACATCACCATATATGTGTTGATGCCATACATTTCACTAGGTACAACACCAACCGGTTCCAGGTTGGGGTGTACATTGCTCCTTCACTAAAACACCAGCCAGTTCCAGGCTATTGTGTACATTGCTTCTTCACAACACCAGAGTGTTAATTGCTCAAGTAGACCAGCCGTCACAAGCTGGAGTATACATTGCTTCTTCACAACACGAGTCAGTTCCTGGCCAGAGTGTTCATTGCTCTTTCTCAAGTAGACCAGCCAGTCACAAGCTGGGGTACACGTTGCTCCTTCCCAACTACACCTGCCAGTTATTGGCTCATGTGCTCTTATTCAAATAGACCAGCAAGTAACAAGCTGGGGTATACGTTGCTCTTTCCCATTTATACTTGCCAGTCATTACCTCAAGTGCTCTTTCTCAAATAGACCAGCAAGTCACAAACTGGGGTATACTATGCTCCTTCCCCACTACACCCGGCAGGTTTTGGTTTAAGTGCTCTCTAAAATTGACCAGCAAGTCACACGCTGGGGTATACGTTGCTCCTTCCCAACTACACCCGCCAGTTTTTGGCTCAAGTGCTCTTTCTCAATTAGACCAGCCGGTCACAAGCTGGAGTAAACGTTGCTCCTTCCCAACTATACCCGCGAGTTTTCAGCTCAAGTGCTCTTTCTCAATTAGACCAGCCGGTCACAAGCTAGTGTAAACGTTGCTCCTTCCCAACTACACCCGCCAGTTTTCAGCTCAAGTGCTCTTTCTCAAGTAGACCAGCCGTCTTAAGCTGGAGTATACATTGCTTCTTCCCAAAACAAGTCAGTTGCTGGCCAGTGTTCTTTGCTCTTTCTCAAGTAGACCTGCCGGTCACAAGCTGTGGTATACGTTCATCCTTCCCAACTACACTCACCAGTTTTTGGCTCAAGTGTATGTTGCTCTTTCTCAATTACACCAGCCAGTCACAGCTGGGTTATATATTGCTCCTTCCCAACTACACCTGTCAGTCATAGGCTTAAGGGTACATTGCACTTTCTCAATTAGTCCAAATAGTCCCAAGCTGGGGTATTTATTGCTCCTTCCCAACTACACCTGCAAGTCTTAGCCTCAAGTGCTCTTTCTCAAGCAGACCAGCCGGTCACAAGCTGGGGTATATATTGCTCTTCCCGTCTACACCTGCAAGTCATAGGCTTAAGTGTACGTTGCACTTTCTCAATTACACCATCAAGTCACAAGCTGGGGTATTTATTGCTCCTTCCCAACTACACCTGCAAGTCTTAGCCTATAGTGCTCTTTCTCTAGCAGTCCAGCCGGTCACAAGCTGGGGTATATATTGCTCCTTCCCGTCTACACCTGCAAGTCATAGGCTTAAGTGTACGTGTCACTTTCTCAATTACACCATCAAGTCACAAGGTGGGGTATATATATATATATATTGCTCCTTCCTAACTCTACCCGCCAGTCATAGGCTTAAGTGTACGTTGCTCTTTCTCAATTAGACCAGCAAGACACAAGCTGGAGTATTTATTGCTCCTTCCCAACTACACCTCCAAGTCATAGGCTCAAGTGCTCTATCTAATTAGAACAGTTGGTCATAAGATGGTGTATACAATGCTCGTTCCTTATTATACCAGCCAAACTCAGGTCAGCATGTATGTTGCATCTTTTCCAGTCCTAAATATCCACAACATTCCTAAACAACAGACCTAGTTTCTTACTCACATTCAGTGCTATACTATTATTTTTTTTTTTTTTTACCATGTGTGACTGCATATATAGATGAAAAACTTACCCTAATGACTGAAATATCTTTTGTATTTGCATCTTGAAGTTTCTTTTTAGGTCTCAATCTCTAATTTATTGACTTATAACTAATATTAATGTGAACCAATATTTAAATATAAGAAGCTAATCTATGTAATTGAACATATAAAATGTTATTTTAGTAAGTTGTTCAATCATAACTGGGCATTATTTTTTATTTAGTGTGATTAAATAGTTATCTAAAAGCTAGATGATTAAATTCAAATCATACTTGACATCACCATATATGTGTTGATGCCATACATTTCACTAGGTACAACACCAACCGGTTCCAAGTTGGGGTGTACATTGCTCCTTCACTAAAACACCAGCCATTTCCAGGCTATTGTGTACTTCTTCACAACACCAGAGTGTTAATTGCTCAAGTAGACCAGCCGTCACAATCTGGAGTATACATTGCTTCTTCACAACACGAGTCAGTTCCTGGCCAGAGTGTTCATTGCTCTTTCTCAAGTAGACCAGCCAGTCACAAGCTGGGGTACACGTTGCTCCTTCCCAACTACACCTGCCAGTTATTGGCTCAAGTGCTCTTTCTCAAATAGACCAGCAAGTCGCAAGCTGGGGTATACGTTGCTCCTTCCCAACTACAACCGCCAGTTTTGGCTCAAGTGCTCTTTTCTCAACTAGACCAGCTGGTCACAAGTTAGGGTATACGTTGCTCCTTCCCAACTACAACTGCCAGTTTTTGGCTCAAGTGCTCTTTCTCAATTAGACTAGCTGGTCACAAGCTAGGATATACGTTGCTCTTTCCCAACTACACCCTCCAGTTTTAGTCTCAAATGCTCTTTCTCAATTAGATCAGCAAGTCACAAGCTGGGGTATACGTTGCTCTTTCCCATCCACACCTGCCAGTCATTGGCTCTAATGCTCTTTCTCTTCTCTTTCTCTTTCTTTCTACAACATCGCTATAATCGGATCTTTTGGGCAAAGGAAGGTTGAAATCTGTCAAATCTTTGCCATTTCTCTTCAAATGAAATTGAATTGAAAGCAAACATCGATCAACTGCTTCATCTTGACTATCCATTTCTTATGTAATCTTCAATCAAATCGTTTTTAAATGTCTCAAACAAATCATTCATTTGCATAATCTGATCATCTTGCGCAATGCAACACATTAATGCAAATATTCTGCGCAATCTCTTTGCAAATCTTACTCTGGCCAATTCTTCTAGACAATTTGAAAAACCTTCGTTATTATCAATAACGCCTAACGCTTTACACGCTTCATAGTAAGTAGCATACTCAAAGCCATTAACCGTGCGTACATCATTGAAATATGTTGCACCTGGAATATGCCTAAGCAAAATTCGCAAATGAAACAATTCGACTTGGTCAGGCGTTGTAGCCTTAATTAAGCTACTATTTATTTTTGATATGTTGAACAACTTAAATGAGAGATTAAAATAAAAATTCTTCAATGATAAAAAGTTTCTTTATTTTTTTTTTATTAACTGCAACAAAATAAAATTGGATTTCTTATATAAATAATAATAAAAAACGAAAATAAAGTATCTTTCTTTAGTAGATTAAAGGAACACAAATAAATTAAAATAAATTAAATCAAATATCTTCAGACCAGAACCTTTTTATTAGGCCAACTGTATCAATAAATCTCTTTAAATTCTCAATTTCAAAAATTTACTTAAATTGAAGATTTTCCTTAAATTGACAAATATTGCAAAATTGCCTCAAAATTCTTAATTTGAAAAATTGAAATATTGAAAACTGAAAAATTGAAATTGCCTCCGGGAGATCTGAAAAAAAAAATAAATAACCAGCTTTTAGTGTCTTGAAACATTTTCCTTTCTACAAAATTTTTAAACAGAAAACAAAGCACTCCAAGAACTGTCACTAGAAGAGTGACTACAAACAAGAACAAGTTTTAACCGCGCATGCTTGGTGGATCTTACCCTATCTACTAAAACCCTACTGAAAAACCTAACTAGAGAAAACTAGTAAAAATTACTTACGTAGCTGTCCTGGAGGTTTAACCCAAAACGTGACCACAAACAAAGCGCGACATACGCTCGCACACTCACTAGCGACAAGGAAAATTGCCGATCCGGAAAACAAGACTCCGAACGGTTAAACTCGCCGTGAAGAACAAACGTGGTCACTCGCCAAAAGATTACTTAAAACTGCCGGAACGCCCGCAAACCTTCCACCAACGGACTTACCCCCTCCTTACTCTAGAAGCTAAATCAACCAATAAGAACCCTCTAAACCAGGACAACCGAACAGGTAAGGCTCACCAAACATGTTGACTTCAGAAAACATGTCGCATGAAATTGACAGGAAATTAACAACGTGAATATACTGGTTATTTAGCTAATTTAAATGGGAAAAAACTACTTTTTTATTTGAAAGGGGAAGATTCTGAATTTTTCTCAAAACTTGGAGAATTTATATTGAAAACTTTTGGTAAAAGAACCAAACACCTAAATCTCTCAGTTCTTACAATATTTAACATTTTCTAGACACAATTCTCTAAAATCATTATAATGAGACAATTAACAATTGTTACATTATTTTCCCCCTTCACAAGAAAAAAAAAAAAAAAAAAATTTTTTTTTTTTTTTTGAAACCCTATCATCATCACATCTCTAAAAGGACATAATATTTTCTAACCTTAACAACCATTTCTTTCAAAGCTAACCTAAACCTTTCCTTTTTCAGATCTCCAAACAAAAAATTTCTCTCTTAAACTACCATCTTACAAACTACTACAACATTTAAATTTGTTATCACATTGTCACTTGAAACTCGGGTCAAGA
Organism: Stictocephala bisonia; assembly: GCA_035578905.1. Classification (NCBI taxonomy): domain Eukaryota; kingdom Metazoa; phylum Arthropoda; class Insecta; order Hemiptera; family Membracidae; genus Stictocephala; species Stictocephala bisonia. The sequence goes on along the minus strand of JAQJVL010001412.1, from coordinate 16,453 downwards.
GCACAAGACCAGTCCATTGTTGACAGTCATTGTTGTCCCCAGTCCATTGTCCATCGGCAGTAGAACGGGACCGCAAGCTTGTCCCCTCATCAGAACAGCTGACAGCTTGGCCGATCGATAAACTAGACCGGTTTTGGGTTGACTACGGCCGTCGTCACACTGCATCCTCCAGTCCACAGCAAGTGTCTCACATAAACAACAGTTAACCAAAGAGGCATTAGACAGTGTTGACATACAACGCTCTGTTGCGTGTTCCATGTGATGCGGTGTGTGTAGATCGGAGAGCCATTCAAAAGAATTGTTTTTTTTTTTTTTTTTTTTCCTTTCAATGAAGTGCTTCAAAATGAGTGCTCAGTGTCGTTCCGTTTGGTGAAAACCAGGAGTTTCGCAGTCCATAAGTGCTTGGATACAAAAGAAGAAAGAAAAAAAAGTTGGGTGCGTAAGTCCACTCATATTAAAACAATTCACCAACCAAACAAAATTCAAAATTTTTCCCATTTGCTTCTCCTTTCAGTGTTGTGTTTTGTTTTGTTGTTATTTACAAACAATAGGAACAGGCTGGAAACTGGTATTGGAAATACATTACAATTAAAAAAAAATACATAATTTTTCAACTTACATTTTGTTCTAGAAGCTCAACATTCTTTCTTGTACTATTTAACACACTTATCATATAACAAGAATACAAATACAGATTAAATTTCAAATACATAATATTCATGGATAATTAACTACTCAATATAATTTACATAAATAAAATTTGTTTACTCTTTGTTTACTTTTGTCCACCAAGCAATTTATTCGAACATAAAAAATTTCATTAAACTTTAAAAGTAATCACTTTGACAGTCTTAATCTAACAAAGTCTAATCTAACAATTTTAATCTAACAATCATCAAATATTTACATGACATAACATTCTTTTGCTGAAAATACATAATTAATATACTAATTTCACTTTTCTGAAACTGAAATACAACATGAGCATTAGTAATCCGTTATTTACAAACAGACATATAACATGTAAACAAAATTAGTCATTCATTATCAACTTCAATAATCAAATAATACATTTTAAATAAATTTCAAATATATCAAGTAACCTTGTTTAACCATCTATTTAATTACACAAAATTTTTTTTTTTTTATATAACCTGAAAATTATTAATTGCTGAAAACATACATAATTAATTAAAGTTCATAACCCTTCATACATTACCAACTCATATTTACCACCTTCAAGAATAATCTTATTCACTTCTTTAGACCTTGACATCTTTTATGTGCACTCTTCGCACTTCTTTGGGATTGGACAGCCTCTGCACCAATATGCTCACTGGACTCAGCTGGGCTAGCACCTGGTACGGACCCTCATAGATGCAATGCAGCTTCTCCTGGAATCCTCGGCTTTGGTCGGACTGCACCCGTGATCTGATGTAGACCTGCTCTCCGATGCGAAGTGGGTTCCCATGTTGTCCATCCGCCTTGTGTTTGTTGCGATCTCTCATCCTTCGAAGGTTGTCCACTGCTTTCTCGAACTGCTTTAGTCGGTCTTCTTCACTGAGATTCCTCTCCACCAGGTCGTTCAAACTCCACTTGTTGGTTAACGGATCGTTTTTGGCGTGGTTAAACATTAATTCAAATCCACTAAATCCAGTACTCTCACATGTGTTGTTGTTTATGGATAAATTCAATTCACTGATTTCTTTGTCCCATTTCTTTTGTTTGTTATGTGCATAGATTTTTAATATGGCTTTCAAATTGCGTAAAAACCTTTCACTTTTGTTACCCTGGGGCTGATAAGGTATAGTCGTTTTATGAATTATTCCTTTTTTAAAGAAAAATTGTCTTAATTCATGAGCTTGAAAGTAAGACGCGTTATCTGACACTATTATTTTAGGCAGTGAGAACAAGCTGAAAATTGGATCATTTAACAATTCTTGAATTTTATTGGATTTAATTTCTTTCATGGGGAATAACCAATTAAATTTTGTGAAATCATCCACAACAATAAGCAAGTACTTGTTTTGTTTACTACTCCTAGTTAATGGTCCAAATATATCCATGTATAACTTTTCCATAGGCTGCTTCGAGTAACTTGATACTACAGGTCCTTTTAAATATTTATTTGTACTTTTACATTTTTTACACAATTCACACTTTTGCACTAACTTTTTTATATCTTCATGTAAATTAGGCCTATAAAAGTACTGGTTTATTTTTCTAAAAGTGTTAGCTATTCCAGGATGTCCACCATAGGTTGACGTGTGATAATACTCAAACACCATGTTTATTAATTCTTCGGGTAAATAAACCCTATCCTTACTTCGGTTGTTATATTTATACATTAAAACACCATTTTTCAAAAAATATTTTTCATTGTTAGTTTTTTTCTTATACTACATATAATTTTTATAATTTCCGGATCCTTATTCTGATATTCAGATAACTGTACACATGACATAGGAAAGTCAGTTATGTTAGTTATAAACAGTCTATTGGAGCTGGAGTTGACAATAACAGGTTCTACAGTGGGTGAAACATCGCTAATCTCTTCCTTATCTACATCCATTGTCTGCACTACCGACTGATCATAACAATGAACTAAAATGTCCTCACTTGGAACTTCCTCTTCATTATTGCTAAATATTCTACTTAGATAGTCTGCTAATACATTATCTTTACCCTTAATTATTTCTACTTTAAATGGTAAACTCAGAATTATTTCACACCATCTTGCTAGTTTTCCTAATTTTCTACAATGTGTTAGAATCCAAGCTAAGGCACTATTGTCACACCTCAAAGTGAATGGCTTTACTTCCAAATAACTATAAAATTTCTGTATTGAGGCTGTTACAGCTAAGCATTCCTTATGGTAAATACTCATTACTTTTTCACTTTGATTTAGTTTTTTAGAATAAAAAGCTACTGGCTTAAGATCGGCTCCCTCATACTGTAATAAACATGCTCCAACTGCATTGTTACTGGCATCAGTGTGTAGAATAAACTCTTGCTCATAATTAGGTATTTTTAATACTGGTGGATTGCTAATTATTGTTTTTATTCTATCAAAACTGTCCTGACACTTGGAATTCCATTCAAATTTAACATTTTTCTTCCTTAATTCATTTAAAGGAGCTGCAAGTTCAGCATAATTTGGAATAAATTTAGCAAAATAACTGGACATTCCTATAAATCGACTTAGAGCTTTGCTATTGGTAGGGGGTTTGGCACTTAAAATTGAACTGGTGCGCTCAGGATCTATTGTAACTTGATTATGGCTGATTAGATATCCTAAAAACTTTATTTCTTTAAATACAAATTTTACTTTTTCTGGGTTAACAGTGAGGTTCCATTTATTGAGTCTTTCAGTAACTTCTTTAATATGTTGTAAATGTTCATTTAATGTCTTGGAATAAATTATTAAATCGTCCACATAATTAATAACACACTTGAATTTCAGTCCCTCCAGTACTCTATTTAAATAACTGGATAACAAAGATGAGCCTAAATGAAGACCAAATGGAATGCGATTAAATTCAAAGCTTTCAAAGGGTGTACTAAAACTTGTTATTTTCTTACTTTCTTCCAATAATTTAATTTGGTGAAAACTGCTACATAAATCTAAGACTGTGAAATATTTTGCTCCTTCTAGGAAATGATGAATATCATGCAAGTCACCCAGCGGTGTGTTTACTTTCTCTATTTTCTTGTTTACTTCTGAATAATTAATAACTAGCCTATATTTGTCTTCACCCTTCGGTACTAAGAATGCAGGGCTATTGTAAGGTGATTGACTAGGTCTAATAATATTTTGTTTAAGTAAATCATCTAATATATTTTTCAAAATTTTCATCTTAGCAGGATTAACTGGATATGGTCTAATATTGACAGGAGTAGTATCATTCAACTTAATTGTATATTCATAATCTATTCCACTGCCTATTTTATTAGTGTAAACATTTGGATATTTTTCTATTAAATCAACTATTTCTTCCTTGACTTCACTACAGCCAATATTTACTTGTTTACTAACATTGTTTACATTAATTCTTATGTTAGCTAAACTGTGAATGAATTCGATTTTTACATTAGGCTTGAAGTTAAAATAACACTGGTTACTTTTCAAGTCTACTACCAACTCACTTTGTTTGATAAATTGACTCCCAATTATCATAGCATAACTTAATTGTTTACTTACTTGGACAAGTATTTTCCAAGTAAATTCATTTATTTTTATTTTTAAATTACACTGCCCCAGTATCTTCATTTCACTTTGACTCGCTGTACGACACTTAATATCTGACCTATTCAACTGTAACTTAGGACAACATGCTTTTAATTTGTTAAAGAAATCTTCACTAATTACATTAATTGAACTTCCAGTATCAATTAATGCTTCCTGTTTCACTTTTTTGTTTACTATAACTTCCATAGTTGGTAAAATGTTTAGACTGTGTTCCATATTACAGTAGAACCCCGCAAATCCGAACTAATTGGGGGGACAGCTTGTTCGGATTCCGAAAAGTTCGGATTATCCGAAAAATAGCGTATAGAGTTACTGTACTAACATTATTGACCTTATCCTGGCAACGCTGGCGTACAGTTCCCTACAGTTGTAGCTCAGTAGCCGTCTTGTGTAGTCAGTGCCGTTGTCGTATATACTCCGCCGTTAGTCTCGTTAATTCATTGAAGTTTGTTTAGTTTGTATATAATATAACAATATATTTTACTACTGTACTAATACTGTAGTGAATATTATTCACTACTGTACTGTATTAGTACAGTATAGTAGGTAGTAAAATATATTTTTTACATTTCGATAGGCCTACAAAAGTGGGAATCAATTTCTTTGTGGTGAATTGTTATGCGAGTGTTTGTGTCAAGTGTTTAAAGTGAGAAAACAATTTTACTGTAGGCCTACAGGATCTGGTGTTCGGATCTACAGTATAGCCTACATTAAAGTTACCATTTTTTCCATTCAGTAATATGATCTACATAAAATTGTTTTCTCACAGTTTCTATTTTTAGTTCACTACGATATGTGGAGCAGAGCCCTGCTGCGTACCAGCTGACGTAATGTTTATGCGTAGATGGCTTAACATTGCCGCTTCTAGTCGCTACACATCTATGCGTCAGAAGAAAGTTACAGAGTTCTTTAAGAATACACCTTAATCTTTTATATTTTTATACTGTATTTTATCTAACGTTGTATTCATGTATTCATTCTGTACTATACTCTACTTCACTGTATTTCAAGTTCAATTATAAACCATGTTAACGATGTTGAAGGTGTTTTTGTAAATTAAAATTATGTTTTTACGTTTTTGTCTGTTATTTCATTCCCATTTTTGCGACTCCAAATTTATTGAATACAGTATTTTAACTTGTTAAAAAAAAGTTTCCGATCCCCGTCAGTTCGGATTTGCCGAAAATTCGGATTTGTGGGGTTCGGATTTGCGGGGTTCTACTGTATTGTTTACACTTGAGTGAGTCATCTTGTCGTCTGCTGTGTTGTTGTGTATGGGTTTGTTTTTGTTTACATTTTGCTGGATTTCTGGGAGGGGATCGACACGAGATCCGAATTTGGCCAACTCCCTCCCATAATCTAGTTTTTTGGCTTCTGTGTTGTAATCTCCTTCTGTGTAAAACTTGTTCCGGGTCTATTGTATTTTACTGGGTTGTATTGTTTATTGGGTGGTGTGAAAACTTTGTTGTACTGCTGTGTGTGCTTCTGTGTGTTCCTATTTTGATAGCAATCCCTCGCTATGTGTCCATATTTATTACATATAAAACATGTTTTTCGATCTTCTACATTGTTTACATTACGGCTAGCGCTATGCTTAGGTGGTAGGTATCCTCTTACCTCTCTACGTTGTACATCGTTGTAACATACATTTTGTACTTGAATACACATGCTATCTAGGTCTGCATAGCTGGTAGGATTGCCCACAAATACTAATTTAGCTCTAGTTTCTGGATTTAATCCTAATTTGACAATGTCTACTACTTCTTCTTCGGTGTATCTAGTATTAAGTACCTCACTATAGATTTTCAATTCATTTATATATACTTCTAATGGTTCCCCAGACTTCTGTGGACGGTTTACCATTGTTTTCTTTAAGTTTTCTCTCAGCCCTATTGGAACGAATTGTTTTAGAATAATAAGATGAGTTTCACTTACAGTGTCCCTCTCTTCTTTACACTTTAATATTTTACTATACAAAGGACCGTTAGCATATCCCAAGATAATCTCTAAAATCTCACTATCTTTTAACTTTGTTTCATTTTTCAAAGCTAACATGTTTTTAATGAATTTGATCAACAAGCTAGCGTTTAACCCATCTGTTACCTCAAATCTATTTAGATACCGCTCTAGTGGATTAGGTAGGCGAGAATAATTCAACGTAACATTTCGTTGACAGTTGAAATTATCTGCCATTTCTGGAGATGCGACTCCGTTCAAGGGTGCGCTTATCGATTGGCTCATTAGAACCGGTTTCTGCACTCCCCTTACTAAGCTTTGTTCAAACTCGTCTTCAATTTCGCCGTTTCTAGTTATCTCCTGCTCTATGTTGTCCTTCTCTGCTAAATCAATGTTAATTTTTCCTACCATTTCCTTCAAGGAATTTAAGTTTTCCTCGAGGGATGACACTTTAGCTAAAGCGGCTTCATTACTTACAAACAACCCTTTTAGACCCTTTAATCTTAATTCGTAATGAGCTAACTTAGCTTCAATACGGATTATATCACTTAAACATCTACTTTCCACCACACCCTCAATTCTTTCTTTCAGATTTTCCAAGTTTACTTTAATGAACTCATATTCCTCTCCACCTACTACATGGCCGGACAGGTAACCTACTGTATATTAGGCCTAACACCTAACTTGACAAGCTCTCTAAGTTTCTTTCTTAAATCACCCACTAGTATGCTGTCTTCTACTTCTATTCCTCTTAAACGTGCTTCATACATAAGTTCTTTCTTCAGTAGAAAGTCTACCTTGAGTGCCATCTTCTCAATTTATTTAATATTAAATTTTCTTTTAAAATCTGGTCTGAGATAATTGGTTATAAGCACACACTTCTATTTTTAAACGTCTCTCTGTTGTTCAACAAGCAGAGTTGCGCACTTAATGTAGCCTTAATTAAGCTACTATTTATTTTTGATATGTTGAACACCTTAAATGAGAGATTAAAATAAAAATTCTTCAATGATAAAAAGTTTCTTTATTTTTTTTTTTTATTAACTGCAACAAAATAAAATTGGATTTCTTATATAAATAATAATAAAAAACGAAAATAAAGTATCTTTCTTTAGTAGATTAAAGGAACACAAATAAATTAAAATAAATTAAATCAAATATCTTCAGACCAGAACCTTTTTATTAGGCCAACTGTATCAATAAATCTCTTTAAATTCTCAATTTCAAAAATTTACTTAAATTGAAGATTTTCCTTAAATTGACAAATATTGCAAAATTGCCTCAAAATTCTTAATTTGAAAAATTGAAATATTGAAAACTGAAAAATTGAAATTGCCTCCGGGAGATCTGAAAAAAAATAAATAACCAGCTTTTAGTGTCTTGAAACATTTTCCTTTCTACAAAATTTTTAAACAGAAAACAAAGCACTCCAAGAACTGTCACTAGAAGAGTGACTACAAACAAGAACAAGTTTTAACCGCGCATGCTTGGTGGATCTTACCCTATCTACTAAAACCCTACTGAAAAACCTAACTAGAGAAAACTAGTAAAAATTACTTACGTAGCTGTCCTGGAGGTTTAACCCAAAACGTGACCACAAACAAAGCGCGACATACGCTCGCACACTCACTAGCGACAAGGAAAATTGCCGATCCGGAAAACAAGACTCCGAACGGTTAAACTCGCCGTGAAGAACAAACGTGGTCACTCGCCAAAAGATTACTTAAAACTGCCGGAACGCCCGCAAACCTTCCACCAACGGACTTACCCCCTCCTTACTCTAGAAGCTAAATCAACCAATAAGAACCCTCTAAACCAGGACAACCGAACAGGTAAGGCTCACCAAACATGTTGACTTCAGAAAACATGTCGCATGAAATTGACAGGAAATTAACAACGTGAATATACTGGTTATTTAGCTAATTTAAATGGGAAAAAACTACTTTTTTATTTGAAAGGGGAAGATTCTGAATTTTTCTCAAAACTTGGAGAATTTATATTGAAAACTTTTGGTAAAAGAACCAAACACCTAAATCTCTCAGTTCTTACAATATTTAACATTTTCTAGACACAATTCTCTAAAATCATTATAATGAGACAATTAACAATTGTTACAGCGTCACTTCAACTAAACGACTAATCAGTTTTGACACTTGTTTCCTTAATTTCCATTCACATCTTTTCGCATCTCACGTATAAAACTCTGGCATATCTATGTATCGCAAATCATGTGCAGTTGCATTTTCCCTATTCAATTTGAACCAAGCCAATAATTTTGTATCTTTGTCAGCTTGTTGTAATAAATCTTCATCATCTAAGTTCTCATCAAAAATAACATATTGTTCATTTTCTAAGTGAATAGGTAATGTCATAACGGAATGTGATCTTACGTTAATAGGAAATCTTAATAGACGATATGCAGCCTCAGATGAACTAACATAAAAATGGCATTCAATGACCTTATCAATTTCATCCCAATTGACAACTTCTGTACCTTCATCACATGACTGAACAGTAATACAATCAACTCCTTTATGTACATATTTGTAAAGATATTTCATGCTGGCAATACTAGAACAAATCTCAAAATTTATATGACACTGATATTTTTTAGCAGCATACCTATTGTACGGGACTATTCGCCTATTGTCCACAATCTGACCATCAACCTCTATGGTTTGACCGTCTCTTCTTCTACGGTATATGGCTCGTGCATTTTTAGGTATAACAGTTTCAACTGAAAATTGTTTAGGGAATTCTTTTGAGCATTTACCATCTCGCATGCAAGGTGCTGTTGGATTTGCCGCTCCGCACGGTTTGTGCACATAGTGCTCTATTACAATTTCATACAAATCTGGATCCTCAAACTTATCAGGAATCTCAGCACAAATTAGATCATCAATATTGTTTATATCAATTTTGTCACCTTCTCTGAATGTAATCAATAGGTGAGCATGAGGCAAACCACGTTTTTGAAATTCAATAACGTACGAATATGTCTATACGATTCCGTATATTTGTTTATTAATAAAATCATTCAAAAACTCCTGAAATTTCGCTTTAAATACTCTAAAAACTAAATCTGGTCTAAACTCATATTTTTGTTTGTGTTGCAGATGACATTGATTATCAAACCACTTTGGATTTGTAGTAAAAGTGATAAATAAGTCTGGCATGCCAAATCTCGCTATAAGTGTCATAGATTCAACATACAATTATTTTTCCATGTATCTAGGAGAACTAACATGACTGGCCGGAAGGATAATCAATTTTCCGACACGCGCATTCAACTCATTCACGCAATCCTTGATATGCATCAGCTCGTATTTTTTTTTTTTTATTATTATTTTGTTTCAAATACCACATCATGTTAGCTTCAACTTTACACCAAGAATCTACCAGATACTGCTAAAAAAGTTTTCTTCCATTATGAATTATGGTGAATCCATCTCTTTCACAATTACGATAAGCATAGAATTCCCTAAATGTTACTGTAGGTATTGTGTTGTTACGAAGAACATTACCATGAACATCTCTTAACACATGTTTTGTTTGCATAACATAGCCCATTTCTCCATTTGGAAACAGTAATGGATACACCAATGGGTCTGCTAATGAATTCAAATTTTTAATTTCAGTTGATCTATTGCTACATTTAGGATAGACAATAAGATTTACATCAAAAGGAGGAGTGGTGCCTTCAAAAACAGCTGCAATTTCAGAACGGCTTCTGTGTAATTCCATGTTGCGTAAGTGAGTATGTATGTTTTCTTTAAACATTATTGAAATATTATGTAAATTATGTTCAGCTATCATATTAGACATTGATTGAAAAGCTCGACACAATGGATTTATTTCTCACAACATAATTTCTATATTTCGTATCAGTTCATGATCTACTCGATCACCAATAAATTGCTGACGAAGTTCACACGCTTCATCACAATCAACGAAATAATATTGATTGTTTTTCAAATTTTCTAAACTCGTTACATCTGGTATAGGTTCAACATGGTGATAAATCTGACCAGTTATTTGAAAGCACCAAGCTCCTTGACCAACGTTTCGGTCGATAGGATACTTTGCTTTAAGGGGAGATAGGCAGTTTTCTCGCTCATATGCTATTTAAATGGGGAAACATACACATAGTTAGGTACACTTATCTCCTTAACCACTTGTCCTACAAATCTGAAACTTGAGCAATAGTATAAGTGAGGTATATTGAGTATCTTATACCTATTTATAATAGGTTTTACTCATAAAAAAAATAAGTTTTAAAATAATTATAATTTTGAAATTTTTTAAATTTATTTTTTTTAAGGGAAACATTTTTTTATAAATAATTTGCTAGGATACAAGCACAAAATTAGGTATACCATAGAAACAATGTATTAGTTGCTATGAGTAAAAAATTTCAGGTTTCTATTTACTTTAGTTCTTGAGAAAAGTGTACCTAAGTGTAAAAAAACAAGGTTTCGGAAAATCGCATATAAAGATAAAGGTATGGTTTTATTGCTCACATTTCTAAAAGGCACCAGCAGAATATTCCTTTTCCCCATCTTCTTGCTCCTCCTTATCCTTCCTTATTAGCCTTCTTTTGATTCTTCTCTTCTTATTCTGGTCCCTTGTCTCCATGTCTGCTTTCAGAATTCGACAGCGATCAATCGTTTGAAGACCTTGAACAGTGTAACGTCCCGGTTTAATTCCAAGTCTTTGAAACACATTCACTTTTGCCACTGAACCTTCATTGTAGCACAGTACTGCATCTGTTGCACCTAGTTGGAGGGTTGGTAGGCTAACAAACTCAGTTTTAGGCAATCTTTTCTATATGCAGCTGTTCAGACTTTCGTTGGGGTTTTGTGTCTTTCCGTGTAGGCAGCGCTTGAGGAGTTCAGGTTTTGAGAGATCTTCATAAATTGGTTTTATAAGAAGCATTACAGCTTCAGGCAAGGAGTGTTTATGAGTAAATGGAGTGTTAGTGAACTTGGCTTTGTGAAACTTGCACCACGTGTCTTCATCGGAAGGGCAAAGGTCGTGTTGTGGGTTCGTGTCAGTAGACAGCTTATGGTAGAAAGTTGCCCACACAGCGTCTTGCATTTTTTTAACATCAGTTGTATTTCTTCTGATTGCCAACCCATAGAAGGTTTGCAAGTTGTCGATTTCAGCATCGGTTAGCCTACCCTTGCCTCCCAAAACTTTGCCGTCACTGAGTTTTTTTCCTTTCATCGCAGCCTTTAACTTTCGAAGTCTTGTGCCAAGGCGCTTTTGGATATGGCCTACACACTCCAGTTTGACGATATCCACATCTTCCCCATAAGGCTTAGCTTCTATAACGGACTGAAAACCTTTAGAGTCCCCATCCCCTAAATATTTGGTATACCGCACCCGAAGCCTCTCTTCTGACCGACCGCAAACGATGTTGGCCCCGGCCACCTCCATACCTCCACTTGATCCGGAGTAATTTGCCTTGCAAACTTTCTTGTGCTCTTCCAGCTCTTTTTCATCATTTTTGTATAAATCTCTGGCACAGTTTATACAAAATTTGGACATACATTCAAAGTCTAACACTTTACTAGTATCAAACGACGTAACAGTAATGATTCCATTCAAAGATTTGTAACCACGCTTCTGCCAAGTGCCATCAAAAGCCGCAGCTATGTCAGAACTTCCATTATTCTCTTCTACAGCCTCTGTAGCAGCATTTCTGAGAGAAGCATCACATACCTCTGTAACTCTAGGCAAGATGGTTTTGTATAGTGCCTGCATCCTGGAGTTTGGCGGAGCTAGATTCATGACAGCAGAAAACATTTTACCAGCCTCAAGCCCTTTGCCGATTGATCTTAGGCCATAAGCATACCTAATATTTAGTTCATGCTTATTTTTTATTGTCTTTGTGTTCATGAATGCACTACTAAACTTACAAATATTACAGTCCAACACTAATTTATGGGCTATGCCATTAGTGTAATTAGAATCAATCCGAACGCTAATAGAATTTGATGCACTACAACTGATACACTTAGTAAAACTATTTATAGCCTGAGACAACAGTTGAAGGTTAATGATTAAATTTATGTCATCATCTTCATACTCATAATCCTTGGGTAGTTTTGAGCCAGTCAGTTTTCTAGAACTAGAGGAAGTTACCTTAGGCTGAGTTTCTGGAGTCTGGTCTAGGTTAGGTTTTGTAAACTGATTACCCTGGTACCTCTTACGGTTGAATTTTTTTATCCTAGGCATAATTGTATATTAAGGTAAATCACTTATTGAAAATAATAACTAAATATATAGAATCAAGCTGTAAAAACTTAGTTGTAAACAACTTAGTTTGTCACTTGTTTGTAAACACACCACTGAACAATATGTAAAAAAAAAATCACGAACTGTCAACATCAGCTGTCAGAAAAAAAGCTAGTCACAAATATTCAGAAAACAGAATTGAACTAATAGACAGTGTGACCAACACACTAAACTAAAAGAAAACAGTAGTATATACTTTCAATTACTATACAAAGTACCGTAGTTGAAACCAGCGCGCAGAATTTGACACTAGACGCTATAAAAAAGATTGACACACCTATGTATTTTATTTTTCCCTGAACTATATCGAATGAAAACCATATAAAAGTATATATTTTCTTAAACAGAATTAAATGGAGAATCCAATAAAAATGTTATAAAAAAATCAACTTTTTAGTCGGAAAACTGCCTATCTCCCCGATGATAGGCATAGCAAATTATGAATTTGCTATGCCTATCATTAAATTTGCAACGTTTCATGAAGCCATAGCAAAATTAGAATTTATAGTTATAATTTGTTCACGAAAATTCATTCCCATCGCAGTGTATGATGTCAACAAATCATACAATAAATCAGGACATTCACCCAATACGGGCAAAACGACACGTCCAAAATGACAGCATGTATTGTATAGTGTATTATTTAGATTGTGAAGTTTCTCTAACAACAAATATTTTGCTCCACAAAAAAGATATAATTGATTCATCATACCGATACCGAACAATGGTACAGTTTGAACACATTCTTCACTATACTGCAGAGCTCTTCTGTACGTTAATTTATAAGGAACATTCCTGTTTAGTCTTGGTCTTCGAGGAGGAAGATTACGTACAACATTAGGAACCACTTGTTGCACACCATGCCGCCTCAAATCGTCATCAGTCAATTTATTCAAAACCACCATGGGTTGGTTAGTAGATTCGTAGTTAAAAGTAACGTTTTCAATTAAATGACGGTCAATCCCGTAATCTTGTACAATTCCATAACGCCTTACTTCATCATCAGTTAATCTGTTCAAAACCACCCTGGGTTGTTTTATAAAATTATAGTTTTGAACATCATTTCCAAACACATTATGGTCAATCCCGTGATCTTGTAAAACTTGATCATTTATTTTATTAAAATCAACATGTTCATGTTCATCTATAACATTTTCAATGTGGTTATTAAGCGTTTCATGATAACCACTAACACATCTATTATCTGTATTAACAACATTATAATTAATCAAATCTTCTTGTGTAAGGCCTTTCAAGATAATTATTCTTGGTTGCTTGGAGAAAGCAACATTTATAATTGGTTCTACACAACCAATATTTTCAACATTATTATTCAATGGTTCAACACGACCATTATTGTTATTTATTTATTTATTTAAATCAGCCTTTACAAAAACCCTACTCAAAGGGTATAAAAGTTGTCATTTAGTATATATATATGGTTATATCAATCTTAAATCTAAACTAGACTACACTACTATATAATTCGAATAATTCATGACAAATTTAACATTTAAAAAGATAGAAAATAGCTCCCAAGAAACAAAACAACCATTTATTTTTTGACCGGGCTCAAGTAGATCTTGCAATTTATAAAAGCATTTCTGTACAAGCCTGTTCCTCAGTTTATTATTAAAGCATTTTTTATCAACTTCTACCTTCAATTGAGAAGGTAATTTACTGTAGAACTTATTACCTATGTATGAAGGTTTGGACTCATATATCTTTAATCTATGTGTTGCAGCAAAGTTTATTTTCCTTGTATTGTGTGAATGGTTCTTTACTGTTTTAATTGATGTTAATTGGTTCAACCAAACCAATAACATCATTGTTGTTTTCAAAAACAACATTATGACCATTACCATGACCGATAATGACCGATAACTTGGTCAATACTTACCTGTAATCCTTCATACTAGTTTGTACTTCATGCGCAACTTTATAGATCCGCTGTTTTATAAATACTAAAAAAAAAAATAAATCTATCTCTCAAATCATAACCGTGTAATAACTCATAGTTTAATTATATTTATAAAAAAATACACCTTAAGAGGACACATTTTTCAACAATGAGTCAAACACATATGGTATGCTAATGGAGAATGTTACTTAAGCTAGCAGTACACTCTCGCCGAGGGGTCTCGCTGAGACATTCGTGTGAGGCTCTCGTCCCGATCGCGCACTGCGAGTTAACCAAGTTCACCCTCGCCTTGTCTCGGCCTCACTCGTGCCTTGTATTTTCCACAACAAACAAGATGGAGGTGAACTGTGATATTGAAGTTGCAGCTATTTCTTTAATTTGTGCTCTTTCTTATTATAAGTACAGTGGCGAACAAATTAATCCGAACAAAGATGAATTTTGACAGAAAACTTTATTTGTTCATGTATAGTATACAATGAAACAACTTACACGCTATTAGTAGTTTATATGACCTCCCTTATTTTTGATTAGCTCATTAACCCTCTTTGGCATTGATTCCACCAGTGTAGAACAATGGTTTTTAATGTCTTCATCGTGAAACCAGACCCGAATCACCGACTTGATTAGTTCATCTTTTCTGCAACAATCCATTTTCCCAAGTTTTTTCTTCAATATTGCCCAAAGATTCTCTATTGGGTTTAGATCGGGAGAGTTCCCTGGCCACGACAAAACCTCAATATGTTGATTTCTGAAGAATGCTTTCATTTTTTTAGAAGTGTGACATGGCGCAAGATCCTGTTGGAAAATGAGATCTGGATTCCTTTGCATGAGTGGGACGATTCTACGTTGGCATATGTCCATGTACTGGTCCGATTTCATCATTCCTTGTACTGGTACAAGTGCTCCTGTCCCTTCATGGGTAAAATAACCCCAAAACATTTTTTTTTGTGGGTATTTAGGAGCTTGTTGCAAATGGGCAGGCAACAACTTCTCATCTGCTGACTTACGGACGTACGGTACCTTCTCGCCTTGTACAAAGAAATGCGTCTCATCCGAAAAAATCAAATTTTTCCACATTTCAATAGTCCAGTCTTTATGATTTTTTGCCCATTGGAGTCTTTTTGACATCATGGCTTTGGTCAATAACTGTTTCTTTTTAGGTTTGATAGCAACCCTCCCAGCTGCGAGCAATCTCCTACGAACTGTCATGTCAGAAACATTGGTCCCACTAGCTCTTAAATCGCTATTAAGATCAACAGCGGTCATTCTCGGATTTATTTTACTTTTTCTTATCAGTAATCTGTCTTGTGTTGGCGTAGTTTTCTTTTTTCGGCCACATTTTCCTTTCCTTTTTGGTGAGAAGGAACCTGTATCACGGAAACGTTTTATAATGTCATTCACTGTACCTAACCCTACACTACACTCACTAGCAATCTGTCTTTGAGTCATTTGTGTGTTGAGACAATGCAACAATTTTTGAGCGTTTCCGTGGAGTAATATCCATTGTTGTAGACTGTACGTCTTTGTTACTTGATACACTAAATATATAATACACAGAAACTAATATAAATCCACTTATATAACCAGATAAAAACACTTAAATCAGTATGTGTACATATCAGCAACATAACCTCAATTACCAAACATGAACTTATTGCATTCTGGGTAAGAGGCTGCCACTGAGGGGAAAATTCCCAACAATAGACCAAAATTTCCCTTTGTTCAGATTAATTTGTTCGCCACTGTATGTTCATACATTCTACAATAAAAGAAAATTCGCAAACCTTGGAATAGAAGAAGATGGTGGATGAAAGTAATTCATCGTAACAGAACAAGGTAAATACAGATGCTTGGTGCAGTTGTTTTGTTAAAGAACTTATGTTTCCTTCCATAAATGTGTTATTTTTATACATCCAGAAAAAAAAAAAAATATAAATGTTACACCATTTCTGTTATTTTAGGCAAACAATGAACAAATGTTTTCTGAGCTACTTATAGAGCCGTCTGGAGAGTTTGAAATTTAAAAT
>JAQJVL010001411.1:160000-193586 GCA_035578905.1 Stictocephala bisonia | reverse complement strand
GTCAAGAGGCTGGGCCAAATGGGTGGAGTATTTGGGCAGCATTGTAAAAATCACTCCATTCTCTCTACAAGCTGTCAAAACAGTTTCAGAGAAATGGCTCGAAAGATTATCTCCAATAAGGACTCTTGGTTGTGGCATTTTATGGAGGTAGGGCAAAGCTACTGAGAAAAACCAATCTTCAAAGTGTTTCTGGTCGAACCAGCCACTCTTGGTACACCCATAGCGGGTGCCCTTGGGACCTCCTATCCGCCATGACTCATATAAGTTTTCAGCCTAATAAATTACATATATTGATAACAGTAAGCCATCTCCACTGGCAGAGAACATCAAGCTAGTTGCAGACTTAGCAAAGTCATTCACTTTTTCTGGGTGTTTTTGGCCCCTTCTGCAAATATTTTTTTTAGTGCCTGGGTCATCTGTTAAATTCGTTTCGTCGTAGTTGACGATGCTGCATGGCTGAACACCAAGAAGAGTTTGTTCAAGATTCAAAAATAATCATTAATAGTTTGAGCAGAAACAGCAGCTCTGGCCCTTTTAATATTTTGACTCATTCTAGTGCTAACATTTCCTTTGTGTCTTTGAAGAAAGGAAAGAGCCCAATCATTACCTGGCAAGTTGTTCGTGAACTTCTTTACACTCCTTCCCTGCTTGTCCAAAAACCCCTTGACTACTAGGCGCAAATCCATGAAAGTTAATGGGAAGCCCCACTCTCCAAGAAGGATGATCCTGTCTGAAAAAAAACTATATGTGCTTTGAAATAGGCCTAGGTTATGTTGGGTACGGTACCGTAAAATGGGGTGAATAGAAACAATTTTCAAATTATAAACCCTGTAACTTTCTCATTTTTCAATGAAATACATTGAAATTTGGCAGAAGTTCCGGTCTCTACCCCAGGAACAAGTTCCACACACAAAACAAATTTTAAATCTCTTGAAAGAAATTTGAAAAATTAAAAAGTTGCTGTTTCTAATCACCCTACAAATTGGGGTGAATAGAAACAGTGTGTTAAATACCTGTCTTTTGACCTTATAACTTGTGTAGGGTGATTGGAAACAGTTTCAATTACTAAATATAGGCTTAAGGTATAAGAAAAACTCTCACATCTTCACACAAAAAATTATATAATGAACAAAAAAGAATTTTTGCTAAATTAGTACAATGTGATATCACTCAAATCGTCCTGGAAGGAAATAGTGCCCTGAAATCTTCCAGAGGTGCAAAGAGTAGGCTTTGATAGGATGCAAAGTATGTCCTGCTTATTAAAAAAAGCCTCCTCATCAGTCTCTTCGAACTTTGTTACACTGGACTTCTTCTTGAAAAATACTCCTACATAACCATCACTCTCCACTTCGGTAACTCTGGTTACATATAGCCGGAACGATGTCTTCTGCTTCCTCTCCACTCTTACAACTGCGTAGTCTCCAACTTGGAGGCAGGATGGGAATGCAGCTGCCTTTTTCTTCTTAGGTTTTACTTGTCCACTCGTAGAAGGTGCTTCAGATGGTCCTACTACTGGTGCTGGAACTTCAGACTGTGCTTCAATGAAATCTTCTTCTCCCACACTTTTTCCAGTTGTTACGGAGACCTTTATCCTTTTCTTCCTTTGTTTGGTACCATCTCCCTGCCTAAAAGTTTTCAAAAGTTCAAGTAAACTAGAATCCAAGGCCTGTGCCGGCTGTTGACTCTCTTCGGGGGTACTGGTACCAGTACTGTTGTTGCTCTCGGCAGAGGGAAGCATGCCCAGAACTTTCTGACGGTTTAAGGGAACTATTCCACACTTCTTAAACCCAGCAATGACATTCTCTTCCTTGAGAGATTCAAACAATCGTTTTAGGAGAGGAGGAAACCTGTCCTTTGGTAAAGAAGCCTCTGCTCTTCCGGGTCCCTTCTTCCATTCCTCTAGAATTGCTCGCCATGTCATTTTTAAGGGACGGAAAAAAGCCACATCCAGGGGTTGGGTTACATGCGTAGAGTTACTAGGTAGGAAAATGAACTTAATTTGGTTCTCTTTGCAAACCTTTATGGCTTCGATCGACAAATGGGAAGACAGGTTGTCCCCTATTAAATACTTTACACCATTCAAATCCTTTAGATATGGCACAGCAACGGTCTCGACCCAATCAGTAAAACAAAAAGAATCAAACCACCCAGAAGCAGTCCTATTGTATCTACAATTTCTAGGCCCACCTACCCTCCAGCTGTCATACATATTCAATGCCTTGTATACCACATATGGGGGTAAAATCTTTCCATCACCCGCTGCAGCAAACATTACTGATATAGATGCTTTTGTCGAGTTCATCACACGTTCAGGATATTTGCATCCCCTTCTCGTAATTACAAGGCGCCTTCCTGGATCGTCGCACAAATTTGTCTCATCATAATTCACAATGTGTGTTGGAGGGACATCTTTAAGTTCACGCTCTAGCTCATCAAAATAAGCATTCACAGTGTCTGGATTGACAGCAGCTCTAGCCCGCTTTATGTTTTGGCACATCCTTGCAGATAGACTCTTGCTATGTCGCTTCAGAAATCCATAGACAAAATCACGACCTGGTAGATTATTCTTGAAGGTTCTTACAACTTTGCCTTGTCTGTCAAGAAATTCTTTAATTAGCAACCTTAACGTCACGGGATCTATAGGGTACCCCCAATCACCGCAAATTTGTAGCCTATCCACTATTAACCTCTCTTCTTCCACACTTAAGACTGTTTGCCCACCTTTTTTTTTTAAATTGTCACCTTTTTTCAAATGCCTGTACAGAACGCTGTAATGTATTCCTGACTTTACAGCGGCTTTTCTAAGGCTAACACCATCCTTAATTAGTTGAAGGGCCGACTGAATTTTCCCTGGATCATGTTTTGAATGACTATTTGTACTTATATACTTTCGAGGCATCTTATTTCATAAAATTCACGTTCAGCAGCAGGATCTGTGAAAAAAACACCTTTGTAAATAAATAATCTCTTTAAAAGTACATTGCTCTATGTTAGCAAAAAAAAAAAAAAAAAAAAAAAAAACGGGGCGTGAAAAGTGTGGGGTGAATAGAAAAAAAAAAGTGTTTCTATTCACCCCACAGATCAGAAAATCTTGTCACTAAATTTTTTAGTTTTCGTTGTCAAGGTAACATAAAAGATATCAAAAAATGAATGTTATTCATTGTAATAGTATTATTTTCAACACATACAGCTAGGTTTATAGGTAAATATGATAAATTGGTTCATACTTACATGCAAAGTTTGTGGAGCCAAAAAACATGTGACAAACATAACCTGCTGAACAAAACACAAGGAAAAGCTGAACAGTGTTGCCAACATATCAAAACACAATTTCCCTGTTAGTTTGTTAAGTGGGCAGACTGGAAATAACTAAATATCCCCATGTAATCCCGTCGGTAGCATTTTCATAAGCAATTTAGTATTTTTCTAAGTTTTGTTGCTATTTACCCCACTGTTTCTATTCACCCCATTTTACGGTACAGTTAAAAACCGGTAGTTTAACCTAACCTAGTTTATTAAGTGCAATATAATACAGTAAATTAAACCTACCTATCAAAATAGCTTCTTCTTCTGCTGTCAATGTGGTTTGTCCACCTACACGTTTTTGGTGCAACTTCTTGGTACAGCGGTAGATCTTCATTTTGTCAATACCATACTTCTCTGAAGCAGCACGTAATGTCAACTTCCTACATTGTACTTCATCTACAGCCTTTTGCAAATCCTCATCATTGTACAATTTCCTTGGTTTGGTCCCAGGAGGGCGTTTGTAAAACCTGGGCATCTTGTTGACCCTGAAAATAAAATAAAAACTTAGTTTCTGCTTAAATTAGTCTATAAGGCTGGGTCAAAATTTCTTAAATTACATATATTTTTGAAATGTGATTTAAAATTGGAATAGCAATAATGAGGTATTGATAATAACAATATTGCTTACCTTTTCTGAGAATCTTAGGTTAAAAAACCTCCAGCAACCCTCTTCACTAACCAAAGTTTCCAAAGGGTTGGAAAGTAGAGTTTTTACCTTACAATCCAAACAGCAAAACAAAGCACTGAAATTGGAGGGAAACACCAGCAGACTGTTAATAGCATTAGAACAGAATACTGGGAGCCAGACGACATCATTGCTGCCAACCTATGCTTCAATTTGAACAATCCAAGGCATATTACATAAAGTACTACGTTTTGTATCAACTCACCCCAGTGTAACAAATCACCCCAATTTACGGTACCAAGTCATAAATTAACCAATAATTAGGGGGTCAGTTTAAATTGTGCCGCAAATGTCAGAAACAATTCGGTTTGCCACAAGTGGGCGGCCTGCAGATAGGCGCACACCTTTCCAGATGGAGGGGATTGGGCTCTAAGTTTTCAATACTTAAAAATACGATTTCACCTGTTACAAATTTAAATAATCTTATACGCAATTATTGGAGAAAATAAAACAAGTAAATTATGAAATATGTTTACTTTTCTTTGTAACTATTAACTGTACTTGTTAAGACTATATGATTATCGTTATAATACAAAGTTTGTGCTCTATCTACAGGGAAGGAAACTTTTATTGAAAAGATAGGAATCAGTACGTTGGAGTGAGTGTTAGTCTAATAGTCTAAATAGCATTGCTTTGTCAACGCTAGGTTACTTTGGCTTGATGATCAGTCGTACTCTGGGGCATATCTATTTACAATAGGCTAACATATTTGTTCTTGAAAAAATATCTGTAAGATGTATTAAAAATTAAACCAACAGAAGAATCATATAAAGTTCATTTTAAAGAACTAAGCTTATTAACCTGCTATCTAGATATTTGAAGATTTCCCGCGTTAAAGAACAACAACTTGTAAAGGCACGTCAGTATTCCATAACATCAGAAACAGACATGTCAGGCCTTCAATGTATCATAATTTGAAACTGTTTAAAAACAAATCCCAGTATGTTACTCTCCTAATTAAGATCTCTCTCCTACCACCTAATAACTGAGATAGATGAATTTTTAAAATAAAAAAAGAGTTTTAAAAATGTTTAATTGAACAGTGCTCTTACCAAATACCTAGTTTCCTTTTACCAATTTTAATTCATAAAAACCCATATAATTAGTCCGTCGATTCTTAAACAAGAAATAAAATGTGATCGTTGTAATGACAATTAGCTAATATATCAAACAGGTAATACTGATGAACAGATAATCTACGAATAACAGATACACATCATCATAATAATAAACGATAATGACAAAGATAAAGACAAAGTGTTTAGTATCAAGAGCGGTTCGCCTTTGATACGCCGGTTGCGGACAGATGTTGGTTCGACGGCAGCAGCAGTCTGCAAATATCTACTCTTAGTTTGTCTAGACATGCTCTATGAAGAGGTCGATTGCTATTTAATTGGGTGCTGTGAGAATTAGTGTTTATATTATTTTTAAGGGATTCACTTTAACACTTCATAAAATGTGTTTGCAACTTATTCACAAAAATTAAGTGCCCTCCTTGGCCATGGCACCCGCTCCGCCCGCCCCCCCTTCGGATGGCCCTGGTTGAATGTCACCTTTGATTGCTTCTTTGAAGGGTTGCCATACGTCCGTATGACGTTCCGTAATTTGTTTTCTGTGTCCGTAACGTACAAAGGAAAAGCCTAGTAGATGTCCGTATTTTCCATCTTTTATTACTAAAAATATGTTCTAATATTTAGCATTGTAAAAAAGAAAAACATGTATTACTATTACTTTGGGCAATCGCCATTCGTGAGAGGTTGTGTGTTGTATGATGACTCATATATTATCACATATTTCTCTCACCTTAAAAAAGAAGAATTTGTTCAACTCTTGAACTTGGCAGAAAATTACTGTGAAAATATTAAAAGATTGTTGGAATTCGCTCTTTCTCTGCCCGGTACTTCGGCCCCAGTTGAACGAGTTTTTTTACTAATTAAAAATGTCTGGACACCCGATTGGAATAGACTGTCAGTGGAGAAGGTCGAAGCTATTCTGAGTATCAAAGTTAACATTGACAGGTCATGTACTGAATTTTCTGAAGCCATTCAAAACAATGGTTCTTTACTTAAAAAAAGTAATCTCTTCAGAAAAATATTACTGGTTTCAGCCTTCAGCCAGTACAACTAAATAAACAAATAATAAAAAAATAATAAAATAAATATAGTACAAGTGATGACTAAACATTTTCAAGGATATTTATGACAATTCATTGAGTTCGGTCAACTTAACTTAAACATTATGAACTTCTTTTTTAAAGTATAAAAAACCTGTTTGTTAGCAGGCATACATCACCCTGAAGTCTTAAAATGATATATAGTTATAACATTAAATATCACAATGCTGTTAGTATAATTCTCCCAATTTAACAACCAAATTGCATATCATAAAATTCATAATAGACAGTTTACAAAATCCCAACCTCCACCAGATCTAGTGTTCGTATTTTACTATGAAAATGTATGGCAAACCCACTTATTTGATAGGAGATTTTCTGAGAATAACATTAGAGAGCTCAAGGTCAAGTTAGGTTGGGAAAGTTGTGAAGATTTTTATGAGGCACCAACAGTTGATAGGAAACACAGAATTAGTTAACACAGTTACTCATCACTTGAATGTCGCCTATCCTCTGAGGATACAAAATCATCTCACACTATGAAAATTGATTGGATCACTGATACTATTAAAAAAATGAAGTCCTCACTAATGGAGACTTATTCCAGGTGGATCGCAGCAAAGGATAGCACAATCAAAAGACAATAGACAAAACTTCAATTGCAGAAGATTTATATCAACAACAAAATCTTTTGTTTTAAACAAAATAAAAAATTCAAACAACCCTAATAAGAAATTTTAATGAAATGTTATTCTTCTCGTAATGTACAATATTCAGAACATATAGAACATTCAGAATAAAACTATCCACTCTGCCAGAAAATGTGGTTAGCTAAAAAAAATATAAACCATTTAATAGGTACATGAATATTTGAGTCCAGTTCTTCATAGTTATGACTTACTGTTCTGTTTCACCCTGCAGTGTTATGGTTAAAATAAAATGTACTAACAATATAAATCAGAATAACTAACTTATATATTTAAATATTTCTTTATACTCAATGGTCAAATGTTTTATATTTCATAGCTTCCAGCTCTTATTTCATTTTTAATACTTTCATTATATTTACATTTGTTTATGTTCTGGTAATTTTTCCATGATGAGTAAAGAACATGAGTGTTTCAAGACTTTAATTTGTACATCATATCTGCGACGAGGATTTAAGTTTATTTTTACCATTTATTTGATTATTTTAGTTCTTTTTGTTTTTATTTGATGTTTTATTAGTTAATTGTTTCAATAGCCAAATTGCATTTCACAAAGAATGACAATCAAGTTACTGAATCCATAAGTCAGTTAAAGCGATCAAGAGCAGTATTCAAAAGCATGATTTCTAAAGCAGATTGATTTCTTTTGGAAAACATTGAACAGTTATCAAAAGAAACAATTAAATTACGAATTGATGCATTAGAATAATACTGGAACAAGTTTAATCTACATAGCACACGATTGAAATACAGACAAAAGAGAAGGATCTGGAAAAAGAAGTAGACTACAGATTGGAAATGGAGGATAAGTACTAAAAACTGATGGATATATTACATATACGTTGGGGACAGCTGATCAAGAACATGGAAATACATCAAGAATGTCAGCAGAACGTTCCCAGAACAAATAACCAGGTTACACAATCTATTACGTCAAGCATTTCTCTCATTCCTTTTTAGGAAGATGAATCACTGAAGAACTTTATCAGGCGTCTTGAGGTATGCTCAAGTCACTCAATGCAACCAAGAGACCAGGCGTACACCACAACTACATCATAAGTTGTATGACCTCTGTGCTCCTGATAGTCCTCTAATAAAACATACACAGAACTAGTATAGATACTTAAAATACTCAGATGGCGTCTAGAACTTGTATTTTATAATTATGTCATAATTTACAGGCCTGGAAAACAAAACGAGGTAGCAGACACACTATCCAGAGTTTACGGGTCAACTAACAAACTGTATCAATTACATTCTCAACTTTGTCATCCTGGAGTTACTAAAATGGCCCATTGGATCAGAAGTGGAAATCTGCCTTACTCGTTGGAAGAGATAAACAGAATAATCGCTACTTGTCCTATATGCGCAGAGGTAAAACCTTGCTTCTTCAAACCCCAAGAAACGGCATTGATAAAAGCGACTGCTCCATTCGAAAGGTTGAATATAGATTTAAAGGGCCTTTACCACCAACAAATTCTAAAAATAAATATCTGCTTACAATCGTTGACGAATTCTCACGCTTTCCTTTTGCTTACCCGTGCCCTGATATGACAACAGAAACAGTAATAAGGAAACTAAGTGAGTTATTTTGCTTATTTGGACTGCCCTCTTATATTCACAATGACAGAGGCTAAACTTTTATGTCAAAAGATCTTAAAAACTACTTTAACTCAAAAAGTGTAGCGAAGAGCAGAACCACACCTTATAATCACCAGAGTAATGGCCAGATTGAACGTTATAATGGTATAATCTTAAAAGCTATTGCACTGCTGCTGAAAAGTTTCAAGTTAAAGATAAACAAATGGGAGAGTGTCTTAAATGATTCCTTGCATTCTATTAGGTCCTTACTTTGCACTTCTACAAATGTAACACCTCATGAGAGAATGTTTATTCATTCTAGAAAATCATCAAATGGTCATTCTTTGCCAACCTGGTTACTTGAATCTCAAAAAGTATTTTTAAAGAAAAGTGTAAGACAGATCAAATACAACCCGCTAGTAGACGAGGTTGAATTAATAGATGTGAATCCCCACTATGCGACGGTAAGTCTCAGTAATGGAGATGACAAAACAGTTTCTCTGAGGGAACTTGCTCCAAGGTGGAACTATGACACCGTACTCTCAAAAGATGAAAAGGATCAATCAGTTTCGATAAATAACCAGCCAGTGAGTGAATACATTGAAGAAGTTCAAGAGGCTTCTAATCAAGACATAACCAAGTTAGAAGTAGGCAATAGCTCCACTACAAACCATCCTCCTTACTCATCCAAATCAAACAGTTCATACTCTCCACAACTAAAGGAATATTCGATACCTACATCTAATCAAAACCATGATTCTGAATATGTACCTTTGAGGCGAACCACAAAAGTTAGATATCCTCCAAAATACCTTGAAAACTATTCTCTAACAAGGAGGGGTGAATGTGGTGAATAAATACATCTGTTGCTGCATATTATATTTAATCATATCTTAAATAATTATTCACTTACTTGTTTACATTTTCTATTTCTATTCTAATTTGTATGCTCTATTATTCGTTATTTGGGTTTACTTTAAAATGCTTTGCTCATTTTGATTTTGAAAATTTCTACTGATTGTTACATTTTTATTGGGGTATATTGACAGAATTTGTAACAGGTCCACCAAATTGATGAATAATTTAATTAATTTAAATAAATAATAAATTGTTGCATTAAAGAAAGGGATATATATAATTGGAATAACCAATGAATGTTCAAATTATATTCGAGAATTGTTGTGAGTAAATCACCAGTTAGATAGAAAAGCAAGCAGAAATATTTATCCCAAACAGACGCTTGAAGCAGTAAACACATTCCTTTCTTTGTTACCAATTCAGACATGGGTTGGGTTATTCCAGGAAAGTGTCGCAGTAACCAGATGTTGGACGAGTCTAGGAGGCACTGGTTGACAAAACAAGAGATACATTCAACTTATACGGTGGGTTGCGATCTACAAAAACTGAACACCAACAAAAACGGAAAATAGTGATGTCACAGGGCGTAGCACAGGACAGCGAATGAAAACAAACTACAGACGATGTTGTTGTGAACCCTAAAAAAAAAAGGAAGCACGCTATAGGCTGACAGAGTGGAGGAGAGGGAAAGCCACGCGGTTCACCTACGGAAGCGAGGCGAGACCCTCGTTCACTCTTTTCTGATCTATCACAAGGGTAACTATGTTGAGGTCCCCAGGACTACAACTTGTTGCTCAAAGTATCAATAAATTTATTTAAATTCATTCGTCTGTTTAGTAAATTCATAAAGGGTTCACATTAAGAATCTTGTTGTGCGGTTTTAACCCAGTTAATAAAACTTAAGATGTGTTTCAATGAGGCTACTTTGAAAGTGCAAGTTGATCAGATAAGTGTAGATATAAGTTTTTGTAAAGAAATGTTACCAATATTTACTTTTTAGTCATTTAATCAAGGCTAAAATTTCATGTTCTAATAATTTTTGTCAGAAAATAAAATATAGTAAATTTTAAATTAATGCTAATAAAAAATGATTTTATAAAGTAGTCTTTGAGTTCTTGTATTATACAGCTCCACCGAATTACCCACTAAAACGACCCTGAGAAAGAGTTAATTAAAGTTAAAGAATTTTAATTTATTAAATAATTTGATTAAATTAATTGAGAAAATGTAATTAATGTAACATCACATAGGTGTGAAAGGTTACGGTTTGGAGCCCAAAGTGGCGACAATTCATTTAAGAGTGATGCTTTCAATTTAATAAATTGTTATCAATTTAATTAAATAATTTAAATCAATGTAACAACCTCATTAAAGAGGGCATACGTTACAAATTTAAACACTACTAAAGATTTTCAGGGGGAAAGAACATGGTTACATTCTTTTACATCAGGGGTACAAAGGAATCTAAATATCCTTCAGTAATAATAATGCAGTACAAGTAATCGTCACACAGCACAAATTTACAGTATTACAATACAAGTACAAAATGCACAAATATTATGGAGATCGATTTCGGTGATCCACGCTCACCTTCCTTAGACCAGAGGGATTCACAAAAGAATGGAAAATGGTATGCAACAACTCAATTTATAGGCCTATGATCACGTGACCCCATTGGCTGGAATCGTCAAAAAGGCGGATGCTGCGATAATTAAAAACTATTTGCTAATTAAAAAACTGCTAATAATAATGCAAATATGATAATGGAAAATTTATGTCATGTTTAATCTAAATAAATCTAGAGCTATTAAAGCTAAATTACTTAAATTAAATGGTTTATTATGTTATTTATTGAATCAAGTTTAGTTAACCAAATTAGTCAGTTTTTTCTCATAACTTTGTTCCATTAAACAAATTAATATAGTCTTTTTAATATTTTGTTAATGCAACCTCCACAGAAAACTGTATTTTTAAACAAAGCTAAGCTCAAATCATAGTTATATTTGTTATTCTGATTACCTCCCCCAAAGAAGTAGCTGGATTGTTTCTTCTTTTTTTTAATTGAATAAATAGTATAATTTATTTATACTGTAAGAGAAAATTCCTGTTAATAAGGTAGTAAGGTTAATAAATAGAATTAAGAGTATGGATCACACAATTTTAATACAAATATCAATAATTTTACTAAACAAATATATACTAATATAAAAAGAGGTGAGGAATAAAATAAATGAAAGTGGCAAAGTTTTTCTAAAATGCAATTCTAAAAATAAATGATTCTTTTGGTGAAAATGTAAGTTAATAAAGGTAGCATATAATTAATACAATGGATCAAACAATTTTTGATACAAAACACTTATATAAAACAAGATACAAGTGGCAAAATTATGAGGGGGCACCCGGGTTTGAACCGGGGACCTCTCGATCTGCAGTCGAATGCTCTACCACTGAGCTATACCCCCGTTGACTGGAACAAGTCGAATAACTTTAAATAAGCTTTCATAATAATTACTTGTAATGTTAATTTAAGAATGAATATTATTGCTATTAATTTTAAAACCGGATTAAATCATTAATATAATGTCATAACTTGGGAATTATGGCATCTCTACAGCGTCGATTGGCAGTGCGCTAACTGCAAAGCTTGTGTTCGTGTTGCCATAGAAACAAAACAAACATTTCTGAGTTGACTTGCCAGTATGGGTGGATAGTCCGGGCGCCACGGAGTGCAGATGATATGGGCCAACTTTCTTCATGCTGGTCTTAACCATGTGACTGTAAGTAAGTACTACAACTCTTCCTATAATTTAATACAAAATAAATTATCATAAGTAGATGATATTTAAGATTAATTTATGACAGATTATAGACAAAGGGATAACAATCTTAATTGAGTTAATTAGTAAATAGGGAAATGTACTTTACCGAGCCCGAGAGTAAACAATGCTGACACAATCGTTCACTTGTATTGACTTGATCTGAAATTTCTTTACTCAAGTCCTACTCTAGCCTATACATTTGTTTGATGTTACCACAGAGCCTAGTAATGTGCTAAATGTGTGTCGAGTAGTTATTTCTCCAATTTACTATGGGGATGGTATGGCCAGTACCCTACTATTCTTTCATTTACTCCCCCATATCTTCAAGGATAAACGTAGTAATTTCTTTTTGTTTAGTGGTATAAATATGTACATTAGTTGATAACGCTACTGAGGCGTTCGCTACGGCCATAACAATGCGACTTCTGTGTATTTTTTCTTTATGGTGCTACAAAGCTATCGTTCCTAAGAAAATAATATGTTTTGGTGCTATCTCGTTAAAAAAATATTTTTCTATTTTTGCTTCTACATTTGCTTTTTGGTTGATATCAATTTTGAGGTCATATCCACATATTGCTTAATTCTGCTTCCACAATTTAATTTAAATGTAGTTATGTTTGAGTTGGCGTATATGATCTAAATTTCTAACAAAACATGATTTCTGCTATTCTATTCTGCTGGTTAGGTTGAAAACTCTCGCATCATATTGTTTCTGATCTTACAATTGTTTCTCTTTCATTTGATTTTGTTTTAAATACGTTCCTCATTGTATTATATGCTAACTAGCCTGTAGGAAGTTAGTGTGACAAAGTTATTGATTTAACAATTGAATAGTTTTTAGCACGGTTCCATTTTATTTTGCACTATGTTTGTTATTTTAAATTGCAATGCCGAGGAGTATAAAAATTAGGCCTTTCCTACGTGGTTTATTTATGTCGTAAAATTAAATACAGAATTGAATTAACGCCTGCAAAAGTAGCTGAAACAATTTGCAGTACTTTCTAGTAATGCAATAGCGTAACAAAAATGTACGGCGCTCAACGTGTTTCATCTAGGCATTGATTTGATCTAATGTTCTGTATGGATCGTTTGAATGGTAATATAATTGTATCATAATTAGATAATTTTGTACAAAAGTTTCTTAAAAATGCGGTCATACTATGAAGTAAATTTAAAATGATTACTAATAACATCTATAAAAAAAAAATATATATATATATATAGTTGTATATATACAACTATCTATACATCTATTAACCATATATGTATAGCGTGTACGTTTATTGAAGTTGGCTATTCTGTATTTGTATTGCAATCAAGGCGTTCAGGACGTTGGTTGTTGCGTCATCGTCTACAGAAAAAATACAGAATCAAGAGTAACGGTCAGTATCTTTTTTGACAAAAATGCAATGGGGGAAAATATCAATACAGTTTCAGATTTTTAAGTTTATAAGTCATCTGCTCACGTTCACTGTATTGAATGTTTTTACTATGAAAATATGGAGATGTTACATGGCATGTTTAACAATCAACAACATAGCCTTCACGATCTTAACAGGTTAAAACTCGAGACAATTACTCCGGCCAGTTAGTATATTCTTTTGTATATTAATATAGTTTGTATAAACTGTAGAGTAACATGGACTATGGAACATGGAACATGGACTGTAGAGTAACTAATGGCCATGCACAAGAGAAACCACAGATAAGAAGGAAACAGATGTCGCATCCAATAGTGCGCTATGTGTCTCGAGAAGTTATTTCTCCACCATTAAAGGGCCATGCGATTCAAACTTGTTAAATCTTCTCTTTATTCCCTCATAAACGTAGTATTTATTTGTAGAGATATACATTTGTTGACATCTATAATTATCACTGAAGCATTTCTACGGCCATATCAAAACAACTCGTTTCTTTTTTCTCTATGCAGAAACGAACAAACGTGTTAATATGAGGAACTCTCCTAAACGAGTTCAAGGATACTTGTTTGTATTTTAAAAAACAATTTTTTTTCTTAAAGATGTATTATCACTTGTATCTACTTGTTGATTTTACGTAAATCAAGTAATAATTTACATCTATTAATATTTTATATATCTACCGAGTGTTTTAAAAGTGTGGGAACCTTTTTGGAATATTAAAAAGTATATATTTCGTATGGCCTTTAGTTCTGAGAGATGGATAGCTGCTTCCACGAGCCCTTTTTTTGTTTTTAAGCTCGTTGAACTTTCCGAACTACTACAATGTAAGAATTTTTGAGTATAGAAGTGTAGGTCACAAAAAAATAAAATAGGTCCTCCAAAACTCATTTCACCTGAAAAAAAAGCATAACCGTGAAACGTTTTTAAGCTACAGTGCTGTAACACAGAGTATTCTTTGGTTATAATTTTGAATGGTGTTATGTATATTTGCTCCCAACCTTTATCTAAAAGACAAGCATATATCGTCACTATATTCAAATCATGGTATTTTTAAAATTGTCAAGCCAAGTTTCATAAAAAGATTGTGAGCAGAGGAATTTTGTTTAAGAAACGGATAATGGAAGAAATGTCTTTTCACTTACCTGTTCAAAATAATCCACATTGAACCGTTGTAACCTTTCATATGAGGAAATGACACGGAATTAAACGTAAACTCTGTTTATTTATCTATAAAATATAAAAGAATGAAACGATTAAAATGGATTCCCCACATGGGCGGCTGCCTGTGTGTGGGGAAACGTGTCCAAAAGAGTGGAAATGTATCTTGGACTACTACGAGTAAAACCTTGATTCGTTTTTTTTCTTTTCAGAACAGCAGTTTTTAAAATTATTTGTTGGACAGTATATCAATTTACCAGCCGACAGCCCTTGTTTCGCTACGAGTGGTTATCTACGCCTGCTTACATTTCCCTCCGTGATTCTCTCAACCATTACATCAATACAAAAACTCAGCTCGCTGCCGTTCTACTGGAAAGAACATCTACTTTCAGTGGATGCAAAGTAGTGTGATCATGCCATAGTTAGTAGAAATTACCTTAAAAATGTCACAATGAACGCCAAATCGGCCAAGATTTTGTGTCATGTTATGTTTTCTGAATCAGCTGTTTAAAATAAATTATTGACTTAAATAATTAAGACCAATGTTACTCTTATATAAGGAAAGTTGAGGGTCTGTTTCTCATCCTCAGAAATGGAATTTTGAGAAATCCTCTCTTAGTAGGTCTCTATGATATAAAAGCTAATTTCTCTCCGAATGTCAACAAAACCTGTTTAGTAGTTCCGAATATTTCATGATGAGTGAATAAACCGTTTTTTGATTTGATATATTAAGGACATTATACACTAGATTACAGGCTGGAAAATACATTGAGTAATATTTTTTGGATGGGTTCTACGTTGGGTTGATGTGCATCTTTGATTCCTGGTGTGACGGTGAAATTTTTACCTCTGCCCCTGTGTGTTCGTTAGTCATGAGCCCAGAAAACAAAAATGGACTTGTCTGAGCAGACAAGGAAAACTTGATATTTATTGGTTTTTAGTAATAATTAGGATTTAATGGGTATATTTCCCACCAAAAGTCATACAAAATGTTATTAATTATACTTATATTGTTAAACATTTTAAAAATCTGAGGATAGCACAACTGTGGATAGAACTTTATAAATAATTTTAGAAATTTATGATAAAAAAAACTTCCCCTAAATTTCATCAAAATCATTTTAGTAGTTTCGGACTGAGTAGATAGTTTTTTTAAAATTTTATTTTCGGTATTAAGATTATAAAAAACGTTTCATGAAAAAATATTTTGTTCCCACAGTTACTATAGAAACAAAAATATCAAAAAGAAAAATCAAATTGTGTTAAAAACAGGAATTTTCAAAATTGCCAGTATGGATCCCATTACATTTCCAGCTTGCTTCGCCTGCGGCTCTCGCGCCGACTACATGACCTACGTGCGTCCCTGTGTCTGTGACCGACCCCTCCACCAGAGGTGCTTGGCAGCCCTGGTCCGCTCCAACGCCGGCGTCTGCTCCCTCTGCCAAACACCCTACATGGGGAACCCGCCCCGCTACTACGACCTCATGCGGAAGGTGATGCCGTAGTACGATGGATTTTGGGTTTTAATATTGTATTATTTTCAAGCCTTATTATATGTTCTGTCATGTAGTTTGGTGGATTATTTTCGCAATTAATGATTAGAACTCAAATATCTTTATTTTTACAATTACAACAATAATTGTATAATAGCGTCAACATGTAAAGTTAGCAAGTTCTTCTTTTGAAACAAACAAGCTATAGTTATGATTATTAAATTACCCATTGATTATTACTAAAGTCTACACACTTACCAAACTATTCAATATAACTAAAAGAAACAGAATCTTGAACACTATAAAATGAGTCTTTCAGTAATAGTTTCATGACCCCTCTTCCAAACTGAACGTGGTCCTTTTCTGCTTTAATTGATAAAGGGGGTGAATTAAAGAGTGAAACGTCACTAAATGATGTTTGAAAAAAGTTGTTTTGTGAGGTGGAATTTTTAAACTATGGTTGTCTCTCAGTGAATTACAAGTATTTAACTGTGAATTTTCAAATATATTAATATTTTTATGGACAAAAACAAGAACTGAATAAATATAAATGCAAGGGAACGTTAAAATTGTATTGTTTTTAAAGATATATCTGCAAGAGTATGTAGGTGGCTTTTTAAACATTACTCTGACGGCACGTTTTTGTTGTTTGAAGATAAATGTTGTTCAATTTTTCTCAGAACCCCATAAAGAAACAGCATAATTCAGGAATGGGTAAACTATGCCATAGCACGCAGTTAAAAGAACATCCAGTTTGACAATATTTGAAAGGTTCTTTAAGATAAATATCCTCGAACTAATCCTTTTACACACGGCATCAATGTGAATATCGAACTTTAGGCGGTTATCAATTGGCCACTTACTGAGGTGACAATGGAATGTACATTTTTTAATCTCATTTGGTCCAAGGTCAAAAGTAAATAATTTGATATAGTATATTCTCTAAGTTAAAAACATTGACTGTAAAGAGTAGCAACCGTCAAATATTAAATTATTTTAAATGTCAAGTAGGTTATTGTAATAGTGATAATTTATTTCTCGAAAACATTACACAGTAAACACGATTATGTATATTCATAATTATTGACGTTTTTATAACAATGTATATCTAAGACTACATTATTACATGATATTACAACTACCCTATTAATAAATATACAATAATTTTGAGAAAAGGTCCTCCAAGGCAAATCTGTTAACTGTGCAAAAAGGGCTGATTCTATAAATATAGTTCAATATACAGGAATTTATAAATTAAACGAAAAAAACGTATACAAAGCTTCAAAGCTGTTAATGAAAGAGAATACATTCAATAATTTTAAAATTCAAATAAATGTTGTTAAAAAATAAAATTAAAAAATGCCATATCAATCCTAAATCCGTGGGCCAACTCCCGCGCCGAACTCACATGACCAAACTCGAACTCAAAACTAAAAATCAAACTAAATCCATACCCAAACAAGCAGACAAGACCGTGCACAAGCAATAGAACTCACATCCAGGGCTATAATTAAGCCGGGTAATAAAAGACCTGCGTGTTATATTTAGGGGTTCCAGCTGCAGAGGGGAATCGTTCCACCACTGAGCTGCCTTACTTCACGGGCGTGACTAAACACTTTACACTTCTACAACAATGTTTAGATAAAAACATTTTTTGAGCTTTATACGTTTTCTTAGTAGCTATGTATTGTTTATATTATTGTTCGTTGTGTTATCGATCTTATTAATTACTATTTCAATACTAAATAATGATTTAATTGAACCGTTCTAAGCTTGATTCATTGGTGTTAATCAACCCAACCAATGGTCTGCTGATAATGAAGTGGTGCGCGGGACTTGCGTTGCTATTGTGCCCCCAGCAAACGGCCTTCCTGCTGGTTACAATGCAAAATTGTTAGCTGATATATGAGTCACTCCCTACCCTCAGGCTGTGTAGCCCATGTGGGGAAATTTCAAAATACTTTTTATTTATATTTTTACTGTACCTTTTTTTTACTGAAAGGAACTTAAATGAACGGATTTTAATTGTCCGATTTAAATAAAAAGTAATCGGTATAACCAATTGCCAATAGCCATTTCTTAACTTTATTTATGAAAAAAGTAACAGAGTTTGCTTTCCTTATTTTTCTGGGTAGTATATTAAACATTCTTGGATCTAAACACTTGTAGGTTTAATAAAAAAAATGTATTCGTTGGCTTGGGTACAAACACGTCTGACGCATTACGTAATTTTGATTTGAACGTGTTATAATTAGAACTGTTTGTAGTTACAATAAAAAATTATTTTAAAACTTTAAAACTACATGAATCTTAAGGGGGTCCTGTGGCCTTGATCGGAGGATTCCGACGCTATCTCAAGATTGGACTGAACAATAAATACATTAAGTGTGAGAAAGTGATGGTGTGGCGACCAGAAAAAAAAAACTATGAGACAACAATACTAAAAATGAATTCATATTTACTGAGAAAAAAACATTTAGTTCTTTATTATTAATTATTATTGAGAACTAAAACATTAACACTTTTATGTACACCTAGCCCCTCACAAGTAAACAGAAAAAAAGAACGACCATGTAGATAGTGTTTTTAACTACCTATCAACATATTCGGTGAGTACAATTTATACTCAAACTAGCCTACAAAATTTATCAAGATAACGTTTCAAATATAAATGTAGTGTGTTATTATTACGTGTTAGAAACTCTTTTACCTTCTTACCAAATAAATTAATGTATCTTAATCCTGGTATACAGTTAAAACATTTTGGAGCAAGATATAAGTAATATTCTTTATACTGTATATTGTAAGTTTTGATCTGGAAACAAACAAATTTAATTAATTTCTTACAGTATCTGATCTAAATTTGGTTTGTATACTGCTACCACTTTTATATGTATATATATATATATATATATATATATATATATATATATATATATATATATAAAACACTCTCAACACTTTAAATATGTATAACTTTGTAAGAGGTAACATTTTAAATTACTGAAATAGTAAATTTTTAATTTGCCCCTTACTTTGTGCGAATAAGTCCCTCCCACATATCAATTGTCTATGGTATTGGCCTTTCCTTTACAGAAAATGCCATAAAAAATCCTTTATCTTCAAATTACGCAACCGTTTATTTTATATTCCCCTGAGAAATCATCGTATGAGTAACCAACCGTCAATATGTTTATGACAGTTAATAAACACCTATGACATACTTTACTACAAACCCCAAATGACACAAGACCTCGACTATGTTTAGAAGTGTTTAGCCCAAATTGTGGCCAAATCCCCACAAACCACAGTGAGAGGGCGGTGATAGGGTGGTTTGGGTTACGGCCACACGCCACGTCCGGCAGTTGACCTTCACCCGGGCAATATTGACCACAGCTGACGTGTCCTTCTCCCTTAAGCAGCGCTGATAACAGATAACGAGCTCTGGTCAAGGGAAGGCCTTCAAGACATAGTTTACATGTTCATACTAAGGGTACGAGAGCCAACAAGCTCGCCAAATAGGAATATCACAGACGTCAAATTATCCAGATTTAGATTAAGTTATAAGATGACGACTTCAGTGAAGACTCTTTAACGCTTTATTTTAAAACCTTGTGTTGAATTTCCATGGCTTCAGGACTGTTTTATTCTCTCTCAATGACTTAAGGCATAATATATTAATAGGTATAACATGCACGTACCCATATTAATAATCGACTTATTCATATAAATATGAACTCATTTTTAAACAATCTAGTGGACATATATTGATAGTTCCAACTGTTTAGCATGTATGTGGGCGAAAACCGTAAAGCATGTGTTTGTAGTGACTAGCATGCAAATAAAGGTTTTTGATTGCTTAAGAATTCAGGGCTGTTGTATTGACTGTCCATGACTTCAGAGCTGTTGTATTTACTGACCACGATGGCTTCAGGGCTGTTCTATTGACTGACCATGCCTTCATAGTTGTTGTATTGACTATGCATGACTTCATGGCAGTTGTGTTGACTGTCCATAGCTTCGTAGTTGTTGTATGAGCTGATCATGCCTTCGGAGTTGTTGTATTGGCTAACCATACCTTAGAAGTTGTAGTATTGACTGGGCATGCCTTCGGAGTTGTTGTATTGGCTGACCGTGCCTTCGGAGTTGTTGTATTAGCTGACCATACCTTAGAAGTTTTGTAGTATTGACTGACCATACCTTCGGAGTTGTTGTGTTGACTAAGACTATGCCTTCGGAGTTGCTGTATTAGCTGACCATACCTTAGAAGTTTTGTAGTATTGACTGACCATACCTTCGGAGTTGTATTGGCTGACCATACCTTAGAAGTTGTAGTATTGACTGGCCATGCCTTCGGAGTTGTTGTATTGGCTGACCACGTCTTCGGAGCTGTTGTATTGGCTGACAATACCTTAGGAGTTATAGTATTACTGGCCATGCCTTCGGAGTTGTATTGGCTGACCATACCTTAGAAGTTATAGTATTGACTGGTCATGCCTTCGGAGTTGTATTGGCTGACCATACCTTAGAAGTTGTAGTATTGACTGGCCATGCCTTCGGAGTTGTTTTATTGGCTGACCACGTCTTCGGAGTTGTTGTATTGGCTGACAATACCTTAGGAGTTGTAGTATTGACTGGCCATGCCTTCGGAGTTGTTGTACTGACTACTCATGATTGATTTTGCACTAAATAGATCTAGTAGAGTTAACATTTTCTAAATGGTAGAGATCTGAAGAATGGTGTGGTAAGACCAACGCTGGGATGGCGCGGAAATACTTCTAGTAAAAGGTGAACGCAGCTTAGTGCCAGTAGCTTCTACAGACGAACAAAGTTGACAAAACCATAAATGATTTATTATAAGCTAAATAGTTACTATCTCAAATGAAAGTGAGAAAATGAGTCTTCGTAATTAACGAAATTGAATTGAAAAACTTCTTTATTGAGGCGAAATTAGGGCAACATTGTTCTTTCTTACATTAAACTTATACATGCCTTAATTATCAAAGTTTTAGTCTGCAGGGATTTTGAAAAAACGATTCGAAATCTTCTTACGCTATACGCACAATCCTGAATAATATAGACTAATACAGAATGAATCTGCACAAAGGTGTGAGAGAGAAAATTCTATTTATTAAAAATAATAAATTGAAAACTGCCTAGCATTTGAGGTCTAGTATAAAGATCCAGAAAAAATGTTTAAAAATATCCAAAACTGTTAGTATGAAAGGACACACTGTGTTGGGTCGAAGCACATGACTATTCTCGCTACCTCGATGACGGTTGATAAATGGACGTATCGACCTCCTTCCAGATTGGAGGATTGCATTTCACCCAATTACAAGTTGTACACAATGTTTGGCCATGTGCGTTGTTACACGTGGGGTCTATATCGACTTTACACCTGTTGTTAGTTTAAATACTACATACGTCAGATTTATAACTTATAAAAAAGTGTTACTTTACACAAAGTGATTTCTGAGCCCAATACAGTGTCAGTGCACCGAAGACATGAGCTATATTAAACAGAGAAGCACATTAAAATGGTAAATAGGTACAAATAAAAACTGTTATATTACCACTACAACATCTGCATATCGTTAATCTCTATGTTAATGCAAGAAATATCGTGTCATTTCAAGGACAACTAATGTAAATTAGATTGAAATTTACGAACATGATTTGATCTGCCCCGCTCGACACGATCTTCATTCTTCAACATTTTATTGATATTGTGCTGCCGTTTAGTTAATATTCTTTTGCTATATTACTATTTTATCAGAAATAATTTTTATTCTTTGATTATATATACAAGTTTTTGTTTACAATCATATTAATGAAAGGGTCTTGTTTTAATTAATCAATTTATTAAAGTATAACCTTAAATAACACTTAAAAAATAATGTTAAAACGTTTAGTTCTGATTTCTCGTAAAGTGTTATAATTTGTAGGTTCAACGTGTCAGCAAGTTAATCTGTTTGTTCTAACAGCGTCAAATAAAGAAGTGGTGTGTTTTGTACAGTATTTATTGCTCGGTTCAGCAGAGATACTCACTACTCGGCCCTTAACACAATCTTTTGTGACCCTAGACATTTTTTAGAACTGCAATGACTTATTAAAGTGACAACCGCTTTGGTATTTTTATAAGCCAACAAAAAAATGTTTATAATGGTTCATCTTTGTTAAAATGTCTACTAAATACTAAATTAATAGCAGAGACAAACGAAATGAAAGCTACAAAACATACGATAAAACTGTTTGTATATATACTTGCGGCCCTTAGATTATTTAGAGAAAAGTATTAAGGCTCTTCATGAAATCCTAGTGAAGGACCCTGGTCTACAGTATTCAGAACAGAGAGATATATCCTTGATATAATTAAGGAACTGAGACTCAACAGGAAGGAAGTGGTTGGTTTACATCACTCCCTAATGAAAATCAATCCCGTTTATAGAAACTTCTAGATCAAGCAGATTTCAGCAATTCAAAGCACTATTAAAACAATCGAGCATGCGCAGTTATGGGCTGTTGTGGAGCTCTATCGATCGAAACCAACTAGTTCCCATTTTGGTTGCAAGTAAAAATGGGTCAATATGTCCCAACTTAAGAAATGATTTTTTTCTTAGGTTTTTCAAATTGTTGATGAAAAGGCCGAACAACGAACAACGAACGATATTTTCATAGTTCCTGGGAAATGAGAGTTTCAGATTGGCTTGGAATAGGCTTCGACATAATCGATAACAGTTTCTGTGGTAAATTTATTCATTACTTGCTGAACCGTGAGGTTCTCTACGCTTACTACGTTACCTCAGTACTTCTCTCTAAACGATCATGTCAATATAAAAGCTCAGCCTGCTACCGTTCTCCAAGATAACAACGTTTGACAGCCTAGAAAACCCTATGATTTTAGGGGTGTGCAAAGTATTGCAATCATGTCAGAGTTAGCAGAAATCACCATAAACATTTCGCAATGAAAACCAAATTATTATAGCCAAGGTTTTGTGTTGTGTTTATGTTTTTTGTATCAGCTGTTTGAAATAAATTATTTAAATTAAATTAATGCTAATGTTAGTATTATTGGGGTAAAAAGGAATGGTTTAGAGGCTGTTTATACCCCATAGGAATGGAATTTCGATAATCTCTTCCTTAGTGGGTCTCTATGATACAAAAGCTAACTTCTCTCAAAGTTTTATAACAAATCAAAGTACATTTAGATTTTTATAAACATTAAAAAAGTCGTCAATATTTTCATGTGCATTTAATTGATGTATGCAAATATAATGTGGGATGGACGCTTAATACCCTAGTTTCAATAATTATCGTGTCAACAATTTGATAGGCAGTGAACTGTTTTTGAAAAAGATTACTGGAATCGATTCGATAAATCGAACTAATAAACCGCATTTTCAGGAGATAGCTGTAAAGTGAAACAGGAAAACTGTTACATTGTAAAGCAGATTCGTAATTTAATTGTATTCAAACAGATAAACGTAAATCAATCAAAAGCAAATCTCTAAGACGACTGAAGGGGGGAGGCCAAATAAAAAGTAAAACCAAACCAGGTGACCATTAACTTACTGAACTCGAACTGTGTAACTATAGGGGGTAAGTATTTAATTGGACAGTGTTGTAATAAAAGTTGACTTGTTGGAATTTGAGAAGGTAAAGAGGTGCAAGTTGGTCCAAGACATGCTATTGCAGCAGACGGCTCAGGTTTGTTTACATCACAACTTCCTTCCTTCTTCTTACCAAAAGTGTCACGTCACGGACAAACGGCAATCGATGGGTCTTCAGCAATACGACGATCTGTTCATTTCACAAAACCTCAAACTATTGAAATGAGAAAATACCAGCTACCATACACAACTATGATCGCTGGAAAATTATATCATCAAACTAATTTGGAAACGTTCCACATTTTTTAAATTGCTCGGTGACCAAACGATTCAGACTTTTTTCCAAATTGATTACTACTTGTTTAGAAAACCAAACCAAATATTTTCCAAAGATAGGACTTACCTTCCATACCTTTGCACTTACTAAATATTTACCAAAGATAAGACTTACCACCCCTAACTTTGCACTTACTAAATATTTACAAAAGATTAGACTTACCATCCCTACCTTTGCCCTTACTTAATATTTACAAAAGATAAGACTTAGCATCCCTACCTTTGCACTTACTAAATATTTACCAAAGATAAGACTTACCATCCCTACCTTTGCACTTACTAAATATTTACCAAAGATAAGACTTACCATCCCTACCTTTGCACTTACTAAATATTTACCAAAGATAAGACTTACCATCCCTACTTTTGCACTTACTAAATATTTACCAAAGATAAGACTTACCATCCCTACCTTTGCACTTACTAAATATTTACCAAAGATAAGACTTACCATCCCTACCTTTGCACTTACTAAATATTTACCAAAGATAAGACTTACCATCCCTACCTTTGCACTTACTAAATATTTACCAAAGGTAAGACTTACCATCCCTACCTTTGCACTTACTAAATATTTACAAAAGATAAGACTTACCACCCCTACCTTTGCACTTACTAAATATTTACCAAAGGTAAGACTTACCATCCCTACCTTTGCACTTACTAAATATTTACCAAAGGTAAGACTTACCACCCCTACCTTTGCACTTACTAAATATTTACCAAAGGTAAGACTTACCATCCCTACCTTTGCACTTACTAAATATTTACAAAAAGTAAGACTTACCACCCCTACCTTTGCACTTACTAAATATTTACCAAAGGTAAGACTTACCACCCCTACCTTTGCACTTACTAAATATTTACCAAAGGTAAGACTTACCATCCCTACCTTTGCACTTACTAAATATTTACCAAAGATAAGACTTACCATCCCTACCTTTGCACTTACTAAATATTTACCAAAGATAAGACTTACCATCCCTACCTTTGCACTTACTAAATATTTACCAAAGGTAAGACTTACCATCCCTACCTTTGCACTTACTAAATATTTACAAAAGATAAGACTTACCACCCCTACCTTTGCACTTACTAAATATTTACCAAAGGTAAGACTTACCATCCCTACCTTTGCACTTACTAAATATTTACCAAAGGTAAGACTTACCACCCCTACCTTTGCACTTACTAAATATTTACCAAAGGTAAGACTTACCATCCCTACCTTTGCACTTACTAAATATTTACAAAAAGTAAGACTTACCACCCCTACCTTTGCACTTACTAAATATTTACCAAAGGTAAGACTTACCACCCCTACCTTTG
Organism: Stictocephala bisonia; assembly: GCA_035578905.1. Taxonomy (NCBI): domain Eukaryota; kingdom Metazoa; phylum Arthropoda; class Insecta; order Hemiptera; family Membracidae; genus Stictocephala; species Stictocephala bisonia. The sequence continues at coordinate 168,167 of JAQJVL010001411.1, read as the reverse complement.
CACTTACTAAATATTTACCAAAGGTAAGACTTACCATCCCTACCTTTGCACTTACTTAATATTTACCAAAGATAAGACTTACCACCCCTACCTTTGCACTTACTAAATATTTACCAAAGGTAAGACTTACCATCCCTACCTTTGCACTTACTTAATATTTACCAAAGATAAGACTTACCATCCCTACCTTTGCACTTACTAAATATTTACCAAAGATAAGACTTACCATCCCTACCTTTGCACTTACTAAATATTTACCAAAGATAAGACTTACCATCCCTACCTTTGCACTTACTAAATATTTACCAAAGATAAGACTTACCATCCCTACCTTTGCACTTACTAAATATGTACCAAAGGTAAGACTTACCATCCCTACCTTTGCACTTACTAAATATTTACCAAAGATAAGACTTACCATCCCTACCTTTGCACTTACTAAATATTTACCAAAGGTAAGACTTACCATCCCTACCTTTGCACTTACTAAATATTTACCAAAGGTAAGACTTACCATCCCTACCTTTGCACTTACTAAATATTTACCAAAGATTAGACTTACCATCCCTACCTTTGCACTTACTAAATATTTACCAAAGATAAGACTTACCATCCCTACCTTTGCACTTAGTAAATATTTACCAAAGGTAAGACTTACCATCCCTACCTTTGCACTTACTAAATATTTACCAAAGATAAGACTTACCATCCCTACTTTTGCACTTACTAAATATTTACCAAAGATAAGACTTACCATCCCTACCTTTGCACTTACTAAATATTTACCAAAGATAAGACTTACCATCCCTACCTTTGCACTTACTAAATATTTACCAAAGATAAGACTTACCATCCCTACCTTTGCACTTACTAAATATTTACCAAAGGTAAGACTTACCATCCCTACCTTTGCACTTACTAAATATTTACCAAAGGTAAGACTTACCATCCCTACCTTTGCACTTACTAAATATTTACCAAAGGTAAGACTTACCATCCCTACCTTTGCACTTACTAAATATTTACCAAAGATTAGACTTACCATCCCTACCTTTGCACTTACTAAATATTTACCAAAGATAAGACTTACCATCCCTACCTTTGCACTTAGTAAATATTTACCAAAGGTAAGACTTACCATCCCTACCTTTGCACTTACTAAATATTTACCAAAGATAAGACTTACCATCCCTACTTTTGCACTTACTAAATATTTACCAAAGATAAGACTTACCATCCCTACCTTTGCACTTACTAAATATTTACCAAAGATAAGACTTACCATCCCTACCTTTGCACTTACTAAATATTTACCAAAGATAAGACTTACCATCCCTACCTTTGCACTTACTAAATATTTACAAAAGATAAGACTTACCACCCCTACCTTTGCACTTACTAAATATTTACCAAAGGTAAGACTTACCATCCCTACCTTTGCACTTACTAAATATTTACCAAAGGTAAGACTTACCACCCCTACCTTTGCACTTACTAAATATTTACCAAAGGTAAGACTTACCATCCCTACCTTTGCACTTACTAAATATTTACCAAAGGTAAGACTTACCACCCCTACCTTTGCACTTACTAAATATTTACCAAAGGTAAGACTTACCACCCCTACCTTTGCACTTACTTAATATTTACCAAAGATAAGACTTACCACCCCTACCTTTGCACTTACTAAATATTTACCAAAGGTAAGACTTACCATCCCTACCTTTGCACTTACTTAATATTTACCAAAGATAAGACTTACCATCCCTACCTTTGCACTTACTAAATATTTACCAAAGGTAAGACTTACCATCCCTACCTTTGCACTTACTAAATATTTACCAAAGATAAGACTTACCATCCCTACCTTTGCACTTACTAAATATTTACCAAAGATAAGACTTACCATCCCTACCTTTGCACTTACTAAATATTTACCAAAGATAAGACTTACCATCCCTACCTTTGCACTTACTAAATATTTACCAAAGATAAGACTTACCATCCCTACCTTTGCACTTACTAAATATTTACCAAAGGTAAGACTTACCATCCCTACCTTTGCACTTACTAAATATGTACCAAAGATAAGACTTACCATCCCTACCTTTGCACTTACTAAATATTTACCAAAGGTAAGACTTACCATCCCTACCTTTGCACTTACTAAATATGTACCAAAGATAAGACTTACCATCCCTACCTTTGCACTTACTAAATATTTACCAAAGATAAGACTTACCATCCCTACCTTTGCACTTACTAAATATTTACCAAAGATAAGACTTACCATCCCTACCTTTGCACTTACTAAATATTTACCAAAGATAAGACTTACCATCCCTACCTTTGCACTTACTAAATATTTACCAAAGATAAGACTTACCATCCCTACCTTTGCACTTACTAAATATTTACCAAAGATAAGACTTACCATCCCTACCTTTGCACTTACTAAATATTTACCAAAGATAAGACTTACCATCCCTACCTTTGCACTTACTAAATATTTACCAAAGATAAGACTTACCATCCCTACCTTTGCACTTACTAAATATGTACGAAAGGTAAGACTTACCATCCCTACCTTTGCACTTACTAAATATTTACCAAAGGTAAGACTTACCATCCCTACCTTTGCACTTACTAAATATTTACCAAAGGTAAGACTTACCATCCCTACCTTTGCACTTACTAAATATTTACCAAAGATTAGACTTACCATCCCTACCTTTGCACTTACTAAATATTTACCAAAGATAAGACTTACCATCCCTACCTTTGCACTTAGTAAATATTTACCAAAGGTAAGACTTACCATCCCTACCTTTGCACTTAGTAAATATTTACCAAAGATAAGACTTACCATCCCTACCTTTGCACTTACTAAATATTTACCAAAGATAAGACTTACCATCCCTACCTTTGCACTTACTAAATATTTAAATAATGTGCTTTATTTTAAACATTATAAACAAGTATACATTTTACTGTGGTATCAATATCAATAGTAAGGGACATTAATATTCTTTTAGGACATTAGTAACAAAAGGGGCGTTAATTACACTTTTAATGGAACAGTAAGTAAATATGTGGGGACATTAATATAAAAGGCGTTCAACCTACTATTCTGGAAAAAGAAGAAACAATTCGAAGGAAGCTTAAGTATATCACCTCTTTGACTTTTTTATATGAGAACGTATAACTAGGCTGATTGGTGTGTTAACTAATTAATGAACTCTCAGTTACTAGCTATCCAGCTACATTCTCTTTAGAAAGTGTCGAGATAACATGCAACGCGCATTTTTGAAACAATACCAAACAAATGACTGCGTACACATAGTACGCGAGTTTAAAAAAATTAAAGTACGTCAATCGCGTGACTAATGTTTCCTTGTTTAGAATTAGACCGTACATTTGTAAACAGTACACCTTACACAGAGTTTCTCTTCTGGTGCAATGCAATCCCTTACAATGTTCTCACAAGGTTCCAGATAATCCTGGATTATTGCCAATAACTCGTCAAATGAAGTAATTGACATAATTAGATAATTAAAAACCTTAAGCTCATATTTCCTTAGATTGGAGTAAAGGGCTACAAAAGCGCCGAGAGTTAACCTGTTACGTGAAATCATATGTAACCAGTACTTTCGTTGTCTTCATCTTTGTTCTTTATATCTACGGTACAACACCCAATTACATGGAAGCTTCTTCAACTTCCATGGATATTCTAACTGAATCGCAGGGAAAATTAAACTTTGTAAATGGCTACTAAAATAAAAAATAGTTTTTGGGGTAGTTGGTGACTCTTTACTTCCAATGGATGATGGTCCACAAGGAGTTCGACAAAAGTATTAAAACTAGCATAAGTCAAGATGTACATAATTTTAAAGGGGTCGTCAAGCACAGATGAATACCACAAACAGCACTTAAAAAGGTTGATCCAGTATAAAATGACAGATGTTTTTGGTTCAAGTGCACTAATAAAGTAAAGAAAAAAAATTGGGTGTGCGTCGGACCACACGGTGGAAGTTATACTTCTTTGGCCATTCTCATACACCCACTCACGCACACAAACAGACAGGATATATAAATGAAATATAAGACATTTTTCAATATTATTCAATATATTTATCTTCAATATATTATACGTGACTTCATTATTATATTATACACCTATATTATCATTATCAGTAATTTCTTCGATTAACAATCGATTAATCAATAGTTCTTAAAAATTTGTTCTTACTTTTCAGCGTGACGCGGTTTCTCGACCAACATCCCATCCCAAAGTGTCTAGCGGGCGCAAAGAAGTATAACTTCAAAATGTCGCAAACTTACTCGCTGTCGCACAAATGTACTTTATGAAGTTAGTCATCAAAAAGGGTTATCAATTCGAAATTAACTTTAAAAATATTTGGCAAGAAAGTATCACTTATTTCCTTTAAAATCTTTGAACATCTGCCATTTTATACTGGATCAACCTTTTTAAGTGCTATTTATGGTATTCATTTGTGCTAGACAACCCCTTTAAAATGATGTACATCTTAACCTATGCTAGTTTTAATACTTTTGTCGAACTCCTTGTGAACCATCATCCATTGGAAGTGAAGAGTTACCAATTATCCTAAAAAAACTATTTTTTAAGTCCAGTAGGCATTTACAAAGTTTGACTTTCACAACGTGAGCTAAGAAAATAATATTAAACGGTTTAGAACAGGGCCTTGATTGTAATTTTTTAAACATTAAACTAGCGCCATTTTTTAAAGAGCAAACCTTTTGAGTTTGGATTTGTGGATTTATATTCTACTACTAAAGAACTTTAATTTGATGTACTATACTTAGGTACTCTTAAAAATACCACCTATGCTATCCTTTAAAATCCTTTAAGACTCCTTGGGGGCCATCCTCCTGAAATTACATAAAAAGGCAGTTACTTAAAAAAGTAGATTAATGGCTGCAGTAATGATGTGCCAAGTTTTATTGCTTTATCTGCAATCGTTCAAAAACGATTAGTCTGTTCCGGGACTTTTCTTCCACATTGTATATGGGAGCAATTTAAAGAACGAATTCCGAACTAGATTTTTTTTAAACACGCGTTGATATATAAACTCACTGTACTCATGGAAGTTACGACGTCGGGGAACGGTGTGTTAGTCGAATTCAATAATGCCGACTGTCTCGGGGAAAATGTTACCTTCTTGACTACACTACAGTATAACGAGTCTGACATTGATTATAGCTCCACACGCACACACACAGACACCTCGGCACAGCGTCTTTGTTTACTTTGTCGGCCGTACAGTTTGGAGATTTAAATGTAAATGTTTAACTATGAAAATTAAATTAGAAAAGAGAAGGGACAACAAACACATTGAATGGGACGTTACCGTACGTAAATATGAGGGGAATACATAAATAAGGCGTTCAGCCTACTATTCTCAAAAAAAAGGAAGACAACATTTGGAGAAAGATTAAGTATACCAGTATGAAATAAAGTATGGATGAAAAGATGATATTTAAAAATAAAAAAGTGTTTTTTTTATATAAATCCATATATTATTTGGAAAACATCGTCAATTTAGATTAATACTCGTATATTTATAGTAGACATTTGATAAATTATTTCGACTTTTCATTTCATTTATTAGTGCAGGAGATTGTATTGCACAAGTCATTAGCTATTATATAAAATTTAGGCATTCATTAACATCAAAGACACTTTCAAACTTACAAATTGATCATCCACTCACTCTCACAATCATCCGTCGCCAATTTACCCACTTCCAGCGCAGAGGTCAGTCCTTCAATTGGTCTCCTTCGTTTTTTTATATTTACGTATCTTGGAATATTCCAGTTTCGTCACCAACACTGGCTTGAAGTCTTGAAATGTTGTGTTAACTTAAAAAGTCATGTCGTTTTTATTTAAATTGTACGAACTAAAATTAATATTAATTCGGAGGCTTAAGCGGCCGGTGTTATTACTAAAAATTAAAGCTTCGTCAACGACCGTGTCAAGGTGTTATTTACAATGTTTACATAAGCATACGTTTCGCCCATACTGTGATGTGGCATCCGCAGCATCATAGCATTGGATTTTGAAATGTAAACATCGTAAATGATATATACATCATGATCATCATCGAAAATCAGTACGAATTTCAACCCACAAATATCCAGTGTGCCCAAATGGTTACCACATCTTAATTAGGGAATATTCCGGGTTTTAACGGGAAATGTTGGTATTTAATCCCAGGTTAGTACATAACGGCAGGCGTTGTTTCAAGAATTTTTTATAAAAAGAAAAAATATATATATATATATATATACATTATAAAGTTACTTATATTTGGTATCATTGTATTCACAATAAACCAGAGTATTCTATAAAATAAAAAATAATAAAACGTGAAACATTTTGTATAATTTTTTTATATTTTGACATTTTTACTAATGAAATGTGGGGAGGTTATGCCTGGGAAAACATGTTACATGTGTAAATTTACAGATCCAAAAAACACATGACATTTTATATAGTTTTAGAAAATATGTAGTTTATATAAATATATAGACCATAGTACGTACTATCATTACAAAATCAAATCAATATAAAAAATCGGTTTATTCCCAAATAAGCAAAGTACAAAATTAACAATACAAAATATAACTGAGAATGATCTTCTCATGGGCTAAAGCAATGACTACAGATAGAATTCTATAGATTCTATCTGTAGTCATTGGCTAAAGCCTGTGTGAGGGGACCGAGTAGATTTCAATAAAACTGTTTCCTGGTGAATGGAAAACTAAAAAAAAAAATAATAATAATATACATATTATACCTTATAAATGACAAATACAAAATAAACTCCTCATACCAGAGGCCGCAGGAGAAAATGAGAAATAATAATGATGATGATATTATAACTAAGAGAAGAAACAGAAAAAAATTATGCACTCAGACAGAAAGACATGCACTCATGCGCGAACTGACACTCACACACTCATGCGCGCACAGACGCATACACACATATATGCGTACAGACGCACACGCACACACGAACGCATACTCACACACACTCAAATCAAATCTTTAACTTGTTTGCTTAATTTGTCCCTATGTCTAATGTACAAACAGTACACAAACCTAAACATTTCTTACCACGGTATCAGGTTTGTTTATTAATTCACCAAAAATGTTCTTCAGACACTACAGAGTTATAATAAGACAGCTGTCAATTCAACAACTATTCCCGATTCCAAACCGGTAAAAACACGACAGAATACCGCCGCCTACCTTTTGCGCGAAAGTTAAACCTGGCGGAAATAAGTCGCCTGCCTGGTGTTAAGGGGTACGAGTTCTGCAAACCTTAACAAATCACAATCATGAACTGCTTTAGTGTCAACTAACATTACATTCCTAACAACGTTGGGCGTTACGTGTGAGAAGATAGCAATGACTACAGACTGTAAATAGTGTAAGACACATGTGACATCGATCTACCGTGTCGCCAAGGTCGGGCTGGATGGTCACTAGGCCACATATAGGGTGGTTGTGTGAGGGGGTGTGTACACTAAGCCCCCCCCCCCCAGGTAATCAGCTGTGTCCTGAATAACAGTGGGCCATACTCGACAATACTCGTGGTCAGTCCGCATCCATCCCGAGACTGGACAACACTGCGGATCACAATATGGTTAGTGAAATAGAGTTATTCACAAGTTTCTGTTTTAATTTGTGAATTGCTTTTAAAAATAACAAATATTTTTAAAGTTCAAATTTAATTTAATTTTCGTTTGTTTAGAACATGTTACACAGACAAGCCCCATAAGTCACGAAAACTTATAGATGGCGATCATTTAAGCTAATAAATAGTAAAAAACTAAAATATAAATTGAAATCAACATATATATCTAAAACTATAGTGATTAATAAAATAGGCACTAGAAATGGGCATACAAAAACCAAAATGACGTGGAATTTCAAATTTAATTTTAATAACAATTTGTGTATACAGAGTGAGTTTTAAGTCAGTTACTCCCTAATTTGTTTCCACGGTTTATAAAATAATTGATTTTTAACTATCTTAATTTATATTTCCCCACACTGAATTTAGCGTGTTTCAATATTAATAGGGATCACTTGGGATCCAAGATCTAGAATTCAACTTCA